>JAJJWX010005227.1:0-131950 GCA_023529315.1 Papaver bracteatum | reverse complement strand
AGGAGTAGAGATTTCTAAAGTGAAGTGAAGACCCAAATTAGTCATTGTCTTCATAAATATACATACAGATTTTACTTACACTTTTTTTACATCGGATTTCTAACTTGCGATAAATAGAGTAATCGGTAAATTATGGATAACCTAGCAGTAACCGGGTTTGCCCGGCTTTTATTCTTAACCTAAGATCTTCTTTTTGTTTGGGGACTCTACATACCAATATATCAATGGATAGAACCCCAACGACATAATTTCGACGGTGAAAACAACTAGAGGCCAAAATGATCACAATGTATACGCAACAACTAGCTAAGGGTTGTCTGTAACTGCGATGGAACGGAAGAGAGTTAGTGATCTTTGCATTTGGTGTAGCTAGGTCAACATTTTGAGATGGAAGGAAACCACAACCTTTTTTAGAGTAAAAACAATATATAATGATCGGGTAAGCGATGTAAAAATTGTGAGATGAATACAACACAAAGGTTGTAGGAGATACGAAGGAAGAAAAGGATGCGAACAAGGCAAGTATTAAGAATAGATTAAAAGGAATAAAGATAGGTTCTCTGTAAAAAAAATTGTTTCATAAACTATGATAATAATAATTGTATTCCAAACATTGAAAGTAGCACAGTATATATATGGCGTAAAACAAAAGACTAAAAAAACTCTAAAAGAAGAAATTACAAAGAACTAAAAATAGGTTCAACTTGATAAACAAGTTGAGAAGATTCTACAGGAACTAGTGAAAAGATGTTCTACATTAGTCCCTCTCTCTTGAAAGAATTCACCCACGAGTTGTTCAAATGTCCCCATGAAAATTAAAAATTTCTTGAACATTTAAAATGTTAGAGATATTCCAATCTGAAGGAAGATCAATTATATAAGCATTACCACTTATCTTTTTCAAAATTTTGAAGGACCATAGTTCTTCATTTTTCTCTTGTTGTAAGTACTGTAGGATAACGTTCTTTTAGGAGATGAATCATAACCAAATCCCCCTCTTGAAAAAGCTTAAGTCTCATATGTTGATTTGCTGCTTGCTTATATTTTGCATTGGAATCTTCAAGTCTAGTCTTCACTTCTTGATGAACTTGGGAAGCTTTGTCTATAATCTTATCAGCTTTACCATTACTCTTAGAAATCTTTGGTAGAACCACTAAATCAAGTGCATGATTATGTACTTTCGGATAAACAACCACAAATGGTGTTTTTCCTGTGGATCTATTAAGCTAAGTATTGAATGTAAATTCCATATGTGGTAACAAAATATCCCATTGTTTTCTTTGTTCTCAGCAATCTTTGCTCTTATTAGATTCCCAAGTGAACTATTAACAACCTCGGTTTGACCATCGGTTGTGGATGAGCTTGTCGTACATATTGGAATTTAGTTCTAAGTCTCATTCAAAGAGATTTCCAAAAAGTTTATGTGTTTGTTGAGCCTAAGCGTCCCAAAATTTGCGTTCATGCACAAATCTAGTACCCAAAAAACTTGCATATACTATTTTATTGTACTAGAGAGTTGCATATACTCTTCTTTTTTCCCCTACTCCTGGAGACCTTTTAGTGTGCCCTACTTGGCTAATTAAATCGGTTCCTTTTGATATGGATGCACCATTCGTTTCAGATTATTGCTTGCGTTATAAAATGCTTGACCCTCCTCGTGTATGAAATACACAATCAAAGACGTGCATGAACCGTCCATTCGGTCAATAAATATGGTGTGCATAAAATGCATAACCTCCGTTAGATCATGTATAAAACATAATAGAACGTTTATTATTATACCCTAGATTAAAAGGGTAGATTTCTTAGCCATATTAATGTATAAAAATAATAGTTGTCCCTCAAAATCTCTATTTATCCCAAAAACTTCCTCTGTGTAGATAAACCTACGACTCAACAGCCACCAACAGATCTGAAAATCAATGTTCTTCGTAAATCATGCTCCATCAAAAACATCACAACAACAAATTCATGGTCGATTATCCAACATAGCATGAACAACAACAGCTTGTCAGCATCATAATGATTTCTCCTCTCATATGATTTTTATCCGAATTTTGGATTCTCCCTCATTCGTCCTGATTCTTCGGTCCGATCTGATGGAATCCCGTTCCTACCTCATTGTTGACTAATATCTCTCCATGAATTTCGGACAAATGTTAGAAAATATTTATGTTAATAGTGACTTTTTTTTGGTAATTAATTAGTTTTTCTACTCGTCATCATATGTTTTTAGTTTCGTATGTGAAAAGCAAAATATTGAGTAATCAAGATTTTGTGGGTAAATGTTCTTTACTAATGTTGTTTTACGTAATCAGATCTACTACTATAAATTAATTGTTTATCAAAAAAAAATACCTATAAATGAATGTCTCAATTAAACTAACTTAACCAGAGATTGAGAAAAGAGAGCACAGATTTTCTTTACTTTTTTTATTGTGGAATAGAACTAGGGGTGGTACTACAGTGTTTATAAGCTTGAGGAGAGTAACAGAAATGAAAAAAATTAACTAAGAGAAGATTGTAAGTAAGAATTGATTATTAAGAAGATGATCACACTTAGACTTGCATCCAAAAAAAAACTAATACTCAAAGTAAAACAAATTATAGTTCCACAAAAAGTGATCTACTTTCTCATCTCTTTTAAAACCCTCCACGTGTAACCAAAATGAAGCAGTAGAGAGGCGGTGTAGAGAAACCCTCTTTAGGTTTGGGAACACGACTCGAATTGAAGATTGAAAACCTAAAAGATGAAGACTAATTTTATATAAACTTTTATTACTTACACTTCTTTTACATCAGATCTCTAACCTGCACTAAAAAGCTAGGTGCATCATAACTTTAAGCCACTGTAGCGTGCCAGCCTTTTTTTTTTTTTTTTTTTTTCTTTTGATCAATTCCACTGAATCTTAGAACACAACTAGTAGATACGTAATATTACTTTTAAGAATTTCAGGAATAATAATCCTAATTAATTTCCATCATTCACGAAGCCCGTCCCACCAGGACTAATGATGCACCGTTAATCAAATTTAATGGTCACGGCCAGGATAAAATTAAATGCATCCAAATCATAAAGCATGTATATACAAATACAGGAATAATAAAAAATGATAAATTACATACATAAAAAGATCACTAATACATAATTGAGTACTTCAGATGCATGATGAGCAGTTTTGTTCATTTCTTTATTCGAATGGACCCTCTTAACCAGGTTTTGATTCGGCTCTCTTTACTGGCCCTGTTAACCATCACACCTAAGATCTAAAATCCAAATCTATCATAATAAAATGAAACGCAAGAAATGGGTATTTCTTAAAAATAAGCCTCTCATAGACCTTGGATCTTTCCTTATTGGCCCTCCGTGTCCCAGCATTCAAATTTGATAATACCATAATTTGTGTGGAAAGTAAGATAACGCAGCTCGTGTAACCGTTGGTCGCTGAGAAAAACATAATCAAGATTAAAAACCCTAAGGAAAAAACATCGATAGACCTAAATAAAAAGGTCGGGATCTGAAAAACAACTTTACGTTCATACAATTTCTTAAACTACTTGATGATGTCCGTTTCACAAAACTGGTGACTTGGCTAATTTTGGTAGTACGTGCGGTAGTTACTTCTCTAGAAGGTGCTATGTGAATCATGTAAATGCCAAGATGTCATCGGTTGGGAATTGCAACAAAAACTGAAAATAGTAGTAGTAATTTCATTAGTTAAAAGTAAACAAAAATACCTCACGAAGGAATAAAAGGGCCGTATAAAATCACTTTACGTGAGACTAGTAGTAGTATTATGATCTTACCAATTTGTTTGAGAGGAAATATCATAATGCTTCTTGGTTAAGGTCCTTTAGTATCTCTATGACCACCACTTTCCCATACAAAACTCCTTGTCAGTCCAAGATACATTTGTGATTTCTTGCCCACCCCGATCAAAAAATTAAAGAAAAAAAAAAAAAGCGTTTTCGGCACTAAAAAGAAAAAATCAAGGTTGAAATTAGAGAGACCTCGAAGACATGGAGGGGTATTGAAAACAAACACCTTTGTTTCTTGATTATTTCTCCTCGGCTTCTTGTAGTTCACTCCAAAATTTAAGCGAAGTAGTCGAAGTGTAAACAAACTTTGAAAGTGAATGAGGACGGTGAAGATGTGAATCTGAGGGATGATAAGATTTAATAAAGCTTAAAGTTTTTTACCCGGGTAAGGTTAATTCACTGCATGGGTTAAAATTCCAACCACCTACAATTATATATGTACCTCATTGTGGTCAAGTACGACCCTAGCGATGAGGAAGAGGAGGACTAGTACTCAGCGAGGGAGGGATATGTTACCAAGAGTTTGAGTGAAAGATGATTCCAAACGTGTTCACTTCCAAGTCCTAACATCCAACTCCATGTCGATTGCAAGAAAGTTTCACTTGTCTACCTTGATATATAAGAGTAGTCGAAGAGTTACATATGCTTCATGGCGTAAATTTTAAGCCATGATTGTTTTTGTTATAAATTGATTATGTTTACTCTAATGATAAATTTCTTCATTCCAAATTAACCGTTTTTCCAGTCATTAAATTCTTCCCATTGGCGATAACTAGAAATGATAATTGGGTCAAAAAATTACATTGTGAGTAACAACTTCACCAAAATTTCATCTCATGGTCACGGCAAGATAAAAAAAATCGAAGGAACCCAAATCAACTAATAACATGCCAACAACAAAAAATACGGGAATAATCAAAATGTTGAATATTTTCATAAATAAGGGATCATTAATTTGGAAGGTTTTAATACACAAATGACTGCTCATCTTTCATGTCTTTTATCCAGACCAATTCTCCTAAACCAGGTTTGACTTTGCTCTCCTTGACTAGGTTCTTCCAAATGATGAATTAAATGCGTACATACGGATGACTAATACACGGTTAGTTTACTAATTCGGATGCATCGTCTTTCTGCCCGGATTTTTGTTCGTTTCTTTACTTGAATGGACCCTCTTAACCAGGGTTCGGCTAGGCTTTCTTTTGGCTGCTTTGTGGCGGAGGTAAGCGGGTGCCGGGGTAATAAATTGGTAAAACCTTACATAGAATCGTTATGAGAGAAGAAATCATTATGCTCGTTGAGTATTGAGCTGAAAAGGAATTTTTGGTTTCACGTTGTTCACCATCAAATTCCCATATATTAAAAGCAACGTTTGCATCCATGAGAATCCACTAAATAAGTGACCTTGAGCTTGTTTTTGAATGTGAAGAACTACGAGAGATCAATACAAGAAAGCGAAAACCCCTTGTATGGAGTTCAAATCTAGGAAAGAAAGAATGAAGAAGTAGAAAGGCGTACAAAGCTCTTCTCCTAGTAGGGTTTTCAAGGAAGGAGGAAGTGAGACATCGAAATCCTACTACTTTACTTTATATCACTGATTTTACTTACACCCCTTTACATGAGATTTCTAACTTGTGCTACATAAGTGTAGTAATAGTTGGTAACTAAGTTGCTTTGATTTACCATTTATCAATCGATTCAAGTTTCATACTTTATTAGGCCTATGATCCGAGAGATTGGATTAGGAGAAACGCATCATGGATGTCACGCATTGGATAAGCATCCTTTATTGTTTATTGATTTGTTTACCAAATATCTTGGTCAAAAAGTTACTTAGGCGAAAATTAGAAACGATACTAGACTTTATATGTTAATTAGGAGAAAATTAATTAGAGTTTGATAAGTATCAAAGGGTGTGAATTTTCAACTCTTCCAACCCAAAACAACTCCATTCGCATCTCATCGCTTGCATCAATTTTCACACGTTTCTAAACCGGAGGTGGTGGATGCAATATGCTGAAATACCAATATTTTTCCAACCCAATACCAACTATTAAGGGTTGCCGGAACAATACTCAGTACTATTAATCAATTATTCTAAAATGAATTACATACATAAATTCACAATTGATTGGTCATGGAATTTTTGTCCATGTCTACTCTATCTATATGACTATATTCAACCAACCGGTGACTTGGCTCTTCTTTACCGATAGAGATCCTACTAATTAAGGCTAAAGCTCTTAATACTAATAGGAACGATAACTTAAAAGACTTGGAAAGCAAGCTTTGAAACACGTTCCAAGAAATAAGCAGAGCTAAGATTGATAGTCCATCATGAAGTTACTTTCTCCAGGGACAAGTGAGATATCACATGCGGTGGAGAGTTCATTTCTCCGTGGACATGATGCAATGAATCAAGTATAATACCAAGATGCCATCGGTTTGTCACAATAAAAATAAAAAAACGCACATGCGGTAGTAGTTATTCCATTGATTGAAAGCAAATTAAATACCTTTTTAAATCAAATTATGCGTCATGAAACACCTACGAGTTCCACGGATCCATGGAAACAAATATGTAAGATTTGATTTTCTTAATTTTATGAAACAAAAAACACTTTAAATTGAGAGTAGTAGCAGTATTATGATCTTACCAATTTGTTGAGAGGAAATATCATTATCTTTGTCTTCCTTGAGGTTACGAGAGTCACACCACCACCACGTTCCCATACATAACCCGGTTTCACTTTAAGATCCATTTGTGATTCTTTCCTCTGATTCGAAAGATTGAAGAAAAAAGAAAGAATAAAAAAGAAATTAAGATAGAAATTAAAGAACCAATTACCTCCAGGCGTAAAGCCTATTGGATGTAAATGGATTTTCAAGAGAAAGATGAATGCCGATGGTTCCACTGATAAGTTCAAAGCAAGATTAGTTTCTAAGGGTTATAAGCAAAGACATGGAATTGATTATTTTGATACATATGCTCCCGTTGCTCGCATCTCATCTATTCGTTGTTTAATAGCACTTGCTTCTATTCACAAGTTAACTATTCATCAAATGGATGTCAAAACCGCCTTTCTAAATGGAGATTTGGAAGAAGAAATATATATGGAACAACTTTGAGGTTTCATATTTCCAAGCCAAGAAAAGAATGTTTGCAAGTTAGTAAAATCCCTTTATGGCTTGAAGCAAGCTCCCCATGCAATGGCATGAGAAGTTTGACAAAGTGGTTTTGTCATATGGTTTTGTGGTGAATGATGCGGATAAATGTATCTATAGTAAGCATGATAGTTACCCGGATGTGTAATTATTTGTTTGTATGTTGATGATATGCTTATTCTTGGATCTCGACATATCGTTATGGAAGAAACAAAGAAGTTTCTTAGCTCTAACTTTGATATGAAGGATTTAGGAGAGGCTGATGTAATCTTGGGAATGAAGATCCTAAGAAAGGAAATGAGTTAAGCTTTAACCCAATCTCATTATATTGAGAAATTTCTCAAGAATGAAACAAGATACAAACTTTTTTTAGTTTCACGGAAAAATACAAGGGTTTTATTAATCAAATTGAATTGGCATCAAAGATGTAGATGTCCGATCGTCAACTAAAAACATGACAATTACAATACATGGACGGAACCCATAATCAAAATAAAATACGAAATAAACATATTTAAATTCACAATTGATTTGCTTTCGTGAAATTTTTTCCATGTCGGGTTTATTTGGTCCTCCTTTGATCGATAGAGATCCTAATTAAGCTATTAATACTAGGAATATGAGATTATTACAGAGATAAAAAAAAAGGAATATGAGACTTAGAAAGCAACCTAATTAATATTCATTTCGAGATATTTCTAAGCAAGGTAATGAGTAAAACAAGCGCCTTTCCCCACAAGAATTCGCCATTCTAAGAGCTTCTTTAAGCTGTTTTTCATTGTTCAACACATGATTCGATAATCTTCGGCAGCGGTACTAAGGAATGAACCAATTAAGCATCACCGGCTCTGTAGTATCCACCGTTTTCACCGACTCCACGAGTTCCTTGAAGATTTTGGTGAAGTATCTACAACCCTTCTTCCCCATCGATTTACCAAAAGCAACTTCAAACCTTCAAACCAAAGTGACAAAACATTCTTCTCATCGATGCTCCTTGGGTTAAGAATTCTACCTCCTCATCGCTAACCTTGATAACGTCTGCACTACTCCAGTTACTCATGATACCTTCACGACAACCTTCAGCGAAGGCCCCGGAGAGGCAACCTTACATAAGAACGTAATGCACCACATAGTCAATAGTGTTGGTGGACTACATAATCTCTACAATCTCTATAATCTCTTGGAAAGCACTTGAAAAGAAAAAAAAATTAAATTCATAGTAGTAGCATTATGATCAACTAAGTGAACCCGAAAAATCATTTATGTTAAGAAAATACTTTAAGTTGTGTTTTAAATGCGTTGAATGATGGTATCGCAGAACATATTTCATTTACGCATTTGCTCTGTTTACGACAAATTGAGCTAGTTTTATTCCCATATTTAGATTACATAACAAAGCTATATGTAATGAGTTGAGTACCAACATGGTTGTCCATTCAACGATGATGAATACAAGTTGGTTGTCCATTCACCAATGATGAAGAAAAATTGTATATTATGTAAATATGAAGTATCCATCTGTTTCCATTTCACTTAATTCTTACAAAGACTAGGAAAATGGGTTAACATTTAATTATTAAATCGAAGGAACTAAAATGATCTCAAAGTTGATAACGCGGAATAAAAGTTAATCAGAAATGCATAAAGAGAAGAGAGGAAATGTTTCTCTTACAAAAATAGAAGAGGCCGTAGTCCTTAGCTCTTCAGGTATACTCTTAAAAGGCTGTAATTCCCTGATTTTCCACCTTCCGAAGTTTATGAAGGACTATTCTTTAGCTTCTTTAAGGTGGAATTCTATTTGATGTTACGATGGAAGACATCCATCTAAAATTCTTAATTTTTTGAGAGGAGAATCCATTATGCTGGTGATAAATTGTTATTGTGGATGCTGTTGAAGAATCAGCCACGAATTTGCTGTAATGATTTTGTTTCTAGTGATGAACTTAGATTTGATATCTGCTTATTTGTTGAATTTTAGGGTTAGGGTTCGGGGGTTATTGTTTTTGTCTACACAAACAAGGTTATTGTTTTTCTTCTTATAGGGATGATTTATTTTAGGGTTATGTTTGGATCGTTGATTTATTTTAGGGTTAAGTTAGGATCGTTGATTAATTTTAGTTGACGGATCACTACTATTTTTGACTCCGTATTGGTTGGCCGACTAATCTTCGTAGATATAGATACAAAAACCATAGGACTTGTATATACAAACCGTTGGATCTAATGAACGATCGTGATATAAAAAATTGGGTGCGGTTCTAGACGACCTAGCTTATGTAAAACCCTATTGGTATATATGCTTCACCATGACTCCACAGCCACCACTATCCTTATCCCAACCCTATTGGTATGTATGCTTCACTATGACTCCACCGCCACCTCTATCCTTATCCCTCGGAGTTGAGCAAGAACAAAAATTAAATTAGTGAGGCCTAGTCTTGAGTAGTTGGGTATTCTCTGTTGTGTCAAAAGAGTTGAACAACTTTATATATGTTTTCATTCATCAGCACCTCTTAAATCAACGTATGACAATTTTAAATTTTGAAAAACATGAATAAAAATGAGAACAATTGTGAACAGGAGATGCACTTTAAGTTATATGACACAATTTTAAGTCCCATGATACCTAAATTTGGATCACATATATATGTGCACTTTTGTGTGGCGATGTGATTCTAGTCTTTATCTGCAATTATAGACCGTTAGATCGAGGAATGACGTGATTAAAAAAAGATTTCGATGGGATCTCTTGACAACCTAAATAATGTAAACCACGCGTGCTATATAAATGTCGCTATGGCACCGGCGGTGCCACCTTTCATCAGACTTCATATAACTCTTGCGTTTTGTATGGTTGTTGTTGTTGGTAACGGTGAGATTAACAGACGATGAAAGGAGATGGAATATGTGGAGATCGATTCTTAGTTAGCGTTTTCAACTTGTGTTTTTTCTCAAAACTGCTTCAAATTTTGATAGCGTTTTTCAATTTTTCTATTCCTTACTTTACATTTCATGGTGTTTTTCAATTTGTAAAACTTTTGAAAAATTCATCTCTAATATTTTGATTTGGTTTTGTTCGCAAGAATCATCGATCTGTTGTCATAATGACTTATCCTCTCAAATTGTATTGATAACTCCCCTTTCATAGTTGATTACTCTGCTCCCAATTACTCTTCTTTCATAGTCCATGGTATTTGCTACTGCTGACTTTTCTCTTTGAAATGAAGTTATTGTACCGTTTGCAACTTTGTTGCTTAGAAGGCCTCAATCAACCATATTGAATTGCTCATACCTAGGAATTCCTCCCTTTATATGGAATTTCTCTTTCTGTGAACCTCCAACAATGTAAAACCGTGTATTGAATTTTTCAGTATCATTTGAAAACATAAGGATCATGTAACTTGAAATTTCTGAGTATCAATTCATTACCAATTTTGGTGGTTATAAGGCCATAGGAATTTGGTTGTTTTAATAGTGCTCGACTAAAGATTGTTTTGATAATCAATTTTTCTATATATTATGGTTTCAAATTTTCAAATTTTGATTTTTTTTTAAATCCAAACACCCTCTTAGCTTAAGCCAAAATTGTTTTCCATGGTTTTGGGGTTGGGCTACGATACACTCTAACCACCCAATCAAGTAGGCCTTGTTCTTTGTATATTTTTAAGCACACTCGAAGCAAGTAAATTCGGTAGTAAAGTTTGGCGTTTCCATTAATTGACTGGCACGATTTTATGTTGCCTCTAGTTCCAGCGTTAATATAAACGTGGCTCGGTGTATAATATATGAGATGGTTTCTAAAAATGAACTCCAATGAGCTCAGTCTTAGATAAATTGTACTCCCTCCGTCCCACTATTAAGTGACCTAGTTTAAGTTTGCACAATTTTTAAGGCAAGCAAGGAAAAAAGTATTTTTAAGCATTTTTTTTACAATTATACCCTTATGGATAGTAATTAGTGAAATTTAGAAATGATTTATCTCTCAAACTACTCCACGGATGTTCGCAAACTTCATACCATTGAAAATATTTTAAAACACCTACGTAACGAATATAAACAAGCCTATCAAATTATGCATATTTTTTATAATTAACTAAAAGAATAATTTTAGAAATATCTCCTTATTTTGTGATATAGGTCACTTATTAGTTGGACAAAAATCTAAAATCAAATAGATCATTTAATAGTGGGACGGAGGGAGTACTATAGCAAATGTATGGAATTTCCGGGTATCAATTGAAAATGTGTGGCCAAACTGCATATTTTTTCTACTTCTTAAATCTTCTATCTTCATTCTTGGTTTCTTTTTTAAATCAACTTAATATCACCAATTTTTTATTAAAATAAGAACACTAGATATCAGAAAAATAAAAGTATGTGTGGTTTATATCTAAAAGACCCGAACCAATATTTGGCTCACGTGCCATTTGGGCAAGGCGAGGCTAATCCCATCGCCTCGCCAAAATAAAATAAAAATGGACATGATTTAGCTAAAAAACCATGCCACATCCATAAGCCACGATCCGAAATTTCGGTCAGGTGTTATTTTGTATCACGTTGTGATTTTGGTCTTAATTTGCAATTACAGACCGTTAGATTCAACGAAAGGCAATGATCTAAGGAAACATTGAGTGGGGATCAAGGGAAACCCTAGACAGTGTAAACCTATTGCTATATAAATGTCGCTATGAAACCATCTCCGGTAGCTTCCTTTGATCAAACTTCATAAACTCCCATCATTGCTCTTCTCGCGTTTCTATTCTTCTTTGTGTTGTTGTACAATCAAGAGTTCTCATTAACAAGGATGATGACTAAAGGACATGGAATAATCTGTCATGATGGTCTCTCATCACTTAGCATTCCACCGTGTTTGATTCTCAAAACAGGATCGTTTCATTAAAATTTGTCTTATCTTCCCCCTTAAAGGCCTAGACAAATAAAGCTCTCACATTAAACGGTGATGAAACCCTCGCTTCCTATTGGCCTAGAAAGACATTTTCTAATGCAGAAGCTATGGTGAGGACACTTGGCATAACTCTATTGGTTGTAATAATTAATATTTGGTTACAATTTGGATACATCAAATACTTAATTGTCCTTTAGTAACGGTGTTGAAAAAAAAGTATTTGGCAATACTTATGTTAGAATTTAAACTTGAATTATTTAGTTACACCGTGTTTACACCTATACTTAACGGTACTTTAGCAAGGGTGGACAAAACTCATGTCCAAACCGTAAAATTAAAAAAAAAAAAAAAAAACTAAAACCTAAAAACCCTTGAAAAGGAATTCTTATAAAAAAGGAAATCCTTAACACACCAAAAAAAGGAAACCGTTAAAAAAAAAGGTGAAATAAAAACCAAAGGAAATCGAGTTGTTCCTATAAAGGAATTTCTTTACGTATATATATTAAGATGATGCTATTTTGGGTGAGATTTCATCACAAGCAAACATGGAATGATGAAGATTTTGTGCCATTGAGTGTGTTGCCGAAAGAGAATATTTAATGGTGATTATCGAATTTGTAGGTATTGGAGAGATAGAAAGAGGATTTTTCACTAACAACAAAACCATTAGGTTGCAAATAAGGTGTTCGACAAAATTCCTGAACAACCAGTTTAGTTCCACCATGTTTGCAATGGGTTTGATTTGTCTTGCGAATTTGAGAGCAAATGGATCTGGTGGGTTCAAGTTGCTCATACATGATATGGAAGATATTTTTTCCGTGGATGATTACAAAGGAGTTGCTGTTGGTTCTTGGAATAGAGGAGATTTGTGGTCGAGTTGGCGTCTAGAGTTCGGAAGTGGCTGAACTCATTGGAGTTCTGGGTTTTGATGAATTAGTGACCAAGAGAAAGAGGATTGATCTGTTAACATGGATTAAAGGGACTGTGTTTTCGTTGATATAGTGTTTTCCTAATTTATGGAACAATAAAAAGAAACCTTGATACAAATTTTATCTTTTTTATAGCCCTAATATATGTTTGTTGAGTTAATTTTTTGTTTTTTGATAGTTTAAACATCATTGCACCACATGAATGCAGGATGGAGACAATCCATTTCTTCTCAATAAATGCTTTCTGATTTTCTATTTCGTTGTTTTTGCATTCAGTTTTTGGTTCAATCAAGGTTAAGCGGAACGAATAATGTTGTTCAATGGTCTATAAATTATCTATGAATATCGTTTTTTAATTTTAGTGTTGTTAATTCTTATTTTATTAAATTTATGTTTATTGTATTACAATGTTGTTAAGTCTTGCAGGCACAAACATCTCAATGAGGTGCTCATATTAGAATTGGTTACAAACCCAGGGGTTAACAAATTTGATCTCACAAGACTCAAAATCAAGGCTACCATGGATATTGCTGGATCCTCTTGCAGGAACTAATTTATGACTTTGAAATCAAAATTTCACGGTAGGCAAGTCCAAGAGGTATGTGCAGTAAATTTTATGCCACATGGTTGCCTGCTATACCAATGGGTTTCCCATTATTATCTTCGTGGGATTCTAATATTGGTTGTAAAAAAGTGTAGCTATGTTTTTCTCACATACAAAAAAATATACCGGTATCCTTATATTTGACTGATTTTACGTACCCATTTGATTATATTTGTTTTTCATCGTTCGTCTCCAAAAAAAAGTCTGAACTAGAAACATAATTTAAAACTAAACCATCTTACATCTCTGTGTTTGAATGTATATATATGTTGAGCATTATGGGTTATTGTTAGTTCCTTGGATAAGTTAAATTTGGTTTGTCTTTTTATTGCACCAGTCCTTGACCTTGATGACCCATGTTTAGGTTGTGAAACAATAAATTGGAGTAATGTAGTATTGACAGCTGCAAAAAGGAAAATGTGTCTATATTTAATTCCATTAGAAAGAAGAATATTGCGAAGAAATACATAAAATGAATTGTAATATGGACGGATAAGGCGAGAAATAGATATGTAGGAGACTGATTTATCAATTGCATTTGCATTCTGTCTGATGTTTTTCATGAAAAACAATCTTGAGAATGACTGATTAATTTAATTTGGTGTTACGTCGATGCTTCTCCAATAAAAGAGGAGCGGAGATTGCTCAATGATCTTCCATATTTCACGAAATTTGATCCGACGAATACGAATGGTTTTTATCCAAACCAATTAGAGCGCCCGGTTACACTCACCATCTAATAGAAGGGAGGGTAAGCTCCACCAGTGCTATGCACCTGGTATGATTGGAATCAGCCTACATTTGGTGAGGCGGGCTAGCTAGAAAGGGTCTCAATTAATAATTAGGACCAAAAAGTGGCATGCACATTCTTAAAGACACCACCACGATTCCAAAATTATAAGATATGTTGGATATTCCAAAAATATTATTTATTTTTAAAGATGCTAATCATATTGTTCCCTAAATAAAGTTTGGTTTTATGGATTAATTCAATTTTATTTCAATGCAATTTCGTATTTCATATTGATTATGAATTCCATAAGATATGTTGGTTTTCATATTCATTCCATTCCAAAGTAGATAGTATTTAACCCCTACGCACCGGGTATGATGGGAATCGTCCTTCATTTAGTGAGACGGAGCTTCCCCTCACCCGTCTCAGAAAGGGTCCTAATTAACAACTGAAGTGGACAATGGAAACACCCATTACCATCATTAGTTAATTAATAACCGAAGCCACCTGCCATGTATAGTTTAAAGGGTTGGGGAAATTTCTTGAAGAAAATTATTTTTGGAAAATTAAACCAACTTTTGAAATCAGTATGTAAATCAGTAAGTAATTCATGGTACTTCCAACATTAATACTCTAATGACAATGGATATGGCTAGATTTGAGGGCTATCAATCAAAGTAACACCACGATTACCCTTAGTCTTGTTGGATTTTAGAATACCTATGCGACATTCATTAGTTAATCAACTTTTAAAACTTAAAAATAAAGGAACAAAGTATCATTAATACCTACTTTCGTAACCCCGATAATGTCTTCCAGGTAGGCCAAGTCATGTTTGTACTTCTCCCATTGTACACTCTCGACCTGCCTTACATACCAAAACATATATTTGCGTTAAGAATTCAATAGTCGCCTCAACTGCTCCTCCAGGCTCCAACCCCATGAAATTAAATCAAAAATCATATTCACTCTTTATTTATCAATATATTATATTTAGAGACACTAAAAATATATATGATATTCAAATAAAATAGATTTCTAACTCTAATTCTAAATAGTGCAAAGTAATCTGAAGTGCTTCAAAATCGAAGATGACGAATGAAGGAACTGCACAACGTGAACCATCTCCAAGATCCAAATCGGTAATTAAATGAATATTCACATTCATTATATCTTGTTTATAAATATTTTGATATTAAAGACACTAAAAAAATATTATTAATATAAAATAGATAGCAAACTTTAAATAGTGCAAAGAAAAAATCCTAGCGGCCAATTTAATTGCTCATTCAGGCTCTAACTTGATGTAGTTAAATGAAAAATCATACTCACCCTATATTATATCAATATGCGATATTCAAGACCCTAGAAAAACTTATATGAACATAGAAATATGTTGCCAACTTTGAATGGTGCAAAGCATATGAAGCGCAACCCGTCCAAGATGATGTAATCAAGGAAACACGCCGTATGAACACCTCATTTACTTGTGTTTGGAAATTCGACTAAAACGATTATTTACTTGTAAAATGAGTACTATCAAGATGTGTTCAAGTGAAAATCGAAATTTCTTAGATTTTCCAACTATTTATGCCAATTGCATGCCAATTTGTTTAGAGTAAGAGTCAATTATATCGTACCCAATATCACACATTAATACTAAAAAAAAAAAAAAAAAAATCATTACCACTGAATTATATAGGTGAAAAATAAAAATATCATGGGAATGAATAATTTTCATACTACCAAATTATAATAAAACATAGACGAAAGTAATAGATGAGGTGTAACTGGTTTAACCTTGTGTAAGCGTATTATTTCAAAAGATGGAATCTTTTCCTCAGATTCGGTACTCATGGTCTCCTACTACCGCAATCTCGTAACCATTTGCGCCGAATTGATTACACATTTGAATGTACTTGCAAAACAAACATCAAAAAATAATTAAATGAGACAACGAAAACGTAAATCGCATGGTATACAGAAGAAAAAAACTCAACGAGATCTCTAAACGCATTGAAGAAACACACGCCGATGCCTTATATACATACACAAACCCACAAATTCCATAAACAAAGACCGTGTTTAGGAAACAATATTATTTTCAATAATCAATAATATCTTTATAATCCTTCTGTATTTCATTGTTGCAATATTTTTGTTCTTAACGATATTAAAGGAATTTCAACTGAGTTTAATCGCTAAGAAACCCATGGTACGTGGATTTCCTCTTTTTATAGTTATTTCAAAAATTCAAGGTTATCTAAATATACTCTTTTATAGGGATAAAGAATGATTTGCATCCTTTATTAACCATTGATTTTGTTTATATTAGTAAATTAACCATATTAATGGAACTTGTTAGATTGTGTTTAGGTAAATAATTAGATTTTTTTTTAGATATTAATGGAACTTGTTAACATAAATATAAATATTAATTTAAAATATCAATTAATATAGTAATTTTTATATATTGTTAGTTTTTCCTTTTTAGATATTTATCATCAATACTAAAAATTAATATAGTCATTTCTAATTATATTTTTCCTTTTAAAAGATTCAAAAAATATACTTCTTTTTTTATTCCATAAATATGTTGATTTTTTTTATAATTGATTTTCTTTATTTCAGTCATAAATGGTTGAAATTAATATTAGATTTTTAGTTTTAGATTTGTTTTTAGATATTAATGGAACCTGTTAATATAAATATAAATTTTAATTTTAAATATCATTTAATATAGTAATTTTTATATATTGTTAGTTTTTCCTTTTTTAGATATTTATCATCAATACTAAAAATTAATATAGTAAAAAGATTTAAAAAATATAAATCATTTTTTATTCCATAAATAAGTTGATTTTGTTTTAATAATTGATTTTTTTTATTTCAGTCATAAATGGCATAAATTAATATAGTAGTTTTCTCTAAATTCTTGATTTTTTTATTTTAGTCATATATGTATGGAATTAATATATTATTTTTTCTATTTTCAGGATCTTTTACAATAATTACATGAAATTATAAAAAATTATTTTATTCCATAAATATGTTGAATTGATTTTTATTTTTATTTTAATCATAAATGTCCAAAATTAATATAGTAGTTTTCTTTATTTTCTGGATTTTCACAATAAATACACGAAATTAATATAGAAATTTTTCTAAATAATGAGGGTCGTCCGTCGCGTGTGTCCCAACAATCCATAGAATCTACACCGCACATTGTCAGATCAACGCACCATATCTAACGAAATTTCATCCGACGAATACGAATGGTTTCTCAATTAGCCAATGAAAGTGCGAGGTTATGCTCACCAACCAATAGGAAAGAGGGTAAGCTCCACCATTGCTGTTTTTATTCTGGAGTGAGGGATGCTATTAAGTTTTTAGGTTGTTCATTACAAACCTTGTGTAGCCTATGAATGAATAAGAAGAAAATTAAATTTTCTAAACACAATCATTCCCAATCGTTGATTCAAACAAAAGATGTTAATAGGTAATTGTAGTATGATAATGATAATGAAACTGAAAAGAATTATATTTAGAGTTGTAGTGCACTTTTTACATACCTGATCAAACAAAGAAGTTTGGTGTTCAATCAATCGGTTTCTTCTATTTGACTTTTGACATGAATCGAATAAACCTTCCGAAACTCAAACTTGGTAATCCTATAACTTTAAAATTAAGTATTGTGTTTGAACCGTTTAGCTCACCATATTATTGAAGAAAGCGAATAAATAGAATCAGCTTGACTAATTTCACTTGAGCAAAAACTAACTCAAGTTATGAGGCAGACCAATGTGTGTGCTCTCTTCTTGAATACGATTACTGTATAGCTTGGTAGAAACATCGAGACAATCTTTTCTTATAATAAGGGACCCCAAAAGATACATATGGCGTCACCACAATCGTTCTGCTCTCTGGTTAAACCATGTCATCATTGCCAACTCATCCCAAAAGATAATCGAAACGTTGCTTTTAATTGAAACCCTAACCGACAATAGAAACAATATTTTAGTTTCCAAGTTCTCCAAATTCAAACGACGCATCTCTTATTAGTTACTTTTCGGATCCTACAAATATAGAAGATAATGATTTTACCTTCATCCTCCTCAAGAAAACCTCTTTTAAAAGATACTCATCACCGATTTATTGATATTTAGTTTTATGTTCATCTCGGCAATCATTTTCTATTACTCAGACTAGGAGACAAATCTGGAAAAGAAACACTCAATTTTTTCAAATAAGCATAATAGCCATTGTTAGGGTCTCATTTGTAATTTCCATTATGTATCCAAAAGTTATTCGGCCTATAACCAAGATATTGATGAGAATAAGCTTGCAAAATTGAAGTAGATAGGTTCAGGGATTCCTGATTGGTGTCACAATACTTGAACAACGTGTTGTGAGTCCGGACCACCACCGGAATGGCAAAGCTTATCTGATGCCAATGTGATTGAGCATATGTGCATAGATATACTACCCCAACTTACCATTTATAGTTTCACATTGAAAGAAGGAAGCGACATTAGATATACAAAGAGCAAAAGTTTGGGTTGGTGGCCTGTGAACGAGATTATCCAAAAAAAAAGATGCATAAGTTTGTATAAGAAGCACTAGGCCAAATATGGGATTTGGTGACGGTTTGAAATTTTCTACCATGACGGTTTTAGAAAAAAGTGTCACAATACATTGTTGGTGACAGTTCCTAAAGGTGACCGTCACCAATTGTTACTACAAATCATGACGGTTGACATAACCGTCACGGAAACATCATACTGCGACGGTGATTGATGTAAACTGTTATAATTGACCTATCTACGGTGACACTTAAAAACCGTCATGTACATATGATATATAATGACAGTTTGTGTCTATGCCGTCACAGTAGCACTTATAATGACGGTTTTGTTGGTAAATGTCACAATAGCCTGTAGTAAATGGTGACGGTTTAGGACTAACTCTCACAATAGCTCGTAACGACGTTTGCCTATTAAAATCGCTGCTAATTGTTCCATCATGTATAACGATAAATACACGACAATGCGAGAACATTTTGACCATAAATATATAAATATATTATTGACCAAATAATTTAAGGTGATCAAATAATTATTGACATAAATATAATAAATATATATTGCACTAAATATATGTATACATTTTTTGACGATAAATATATCGATTTCAATGATATATCATGATACGTTTGAAGTCAGAACCCTTTCAGAGCTTGTTGGTTCATAGTTTCTATGTCGTTATACCATATTTGAAGTTCCAATCGACTATGATCTTCATATTTACCGATTTCAATGATATATAAACATTTGAAGTCAGAACCCTCACAGAGCTTCTTGGTTCATAGTTTTTATGTCGTAATACCATATTTGAAGTTCGAATCGACACTGAGCTTCATATTTATTGATTTAGATGATGTATCATGTTAAGTTTGAAGCGTGAACCCTCCTGGAGCTTCTCGGTTCATAGTTTGTATGTCGTTATACCACATTTGAAGCTCAAATCGACATTGAGCTTCATATTTATCGATTTCGATGATGTATCATGCTAACTTGAGTTTACCAGTGTGAACTAAAGCTACTTCATGATCTGTATGACTTTTCAAAATTACTTCATGACCTATGTAGCTATTCGAAATCCAAACCGGAAGCACAAAGAGAAAGCACAAAAACACAAAGAAACACACCAATTATTGAATTTATTTTTCATTTTCCCGATTCATTCTTATACATTTTTTGGTTTTTTTTGTATCAGAATGTCGATAACAATGTTCTAAATTGATTAATAATTTTTTTGATTTTTTTTTATGTCGAAGGTTGATAATAAACAGAATACATGAGTTCGTAATAGCATAAAGACAAAAACACAAATAAGCTCAATCCGTATGAGCATAAAAAATACAATCTCAATCCGTATGAGTGGATCAAACGAAATCTGGTCCGTCCATCATTTAAGATTTTTATTAAGAAATTAATCAAACAAAATCTGGTCGGTCCATCATGTTTTCTTCGTTTGGGATTGATGATTGGTCGATGAAGATCAATGGTTTTTCGATTTCGATGGTCTAGTGTTGCCTGTTTCCGGTAACACTGTTGGAAAAAAAAATCTGGAGATGACGCATGTGGTGACGTTACCAGGATTTTTTTATTTTTTTTTTACCCGTAGCGTTTGTATTCAGCATGAGTGCTTTGCTGGATTTTGGATTAGTTTTTTCATTTTTTAAGTCTTATGGTGTCGGCAAGTGTGAATTGTCTCGTACTTTTTCTTCTGGCCGCGTGGGCACTTGATTGTTTTGGTGAAATAAAGTAAAGTCTTTAGTGGTGATAGCTGGACTTCTACTTATTATTATTAATTAATAATTAATGTTGTATTCATTATGTCTGGAATCAATAAGGCCTCTTCCCGCAACGTTATATTATTATTAATTAATGTCGTACTTATTGGCACAAAATGTACAGATGAGTAACATGTGTCAAGGGCTGTTTCGGTAATTTTCTTTTTAATTACAAAACCTAACCTAAAATGGAGTAAAACTTAATCTTGTCGTTCTCTTTATCAGCTCTCTCCAAGGCTCCGCCTCCTTGTAATGGAGAAATACGATTGAAGATATCTAGTTGGGAAGAAAATTTCATACGATGTTAAGTTGTTGACGGAGAAATTACTGTGTCATCACCAACTCATTAATCAATTTGAGTCAGGTTAGTGAATTGTATGCATCAACCCGATCCACAACTTCATCTTCTTCACCTGACTTCTGCTTCTTTTTTTTTTGCTTAGTTTTTAGTCTATGCAAATGCAATTAATCGAATTAGATCAAACAATTCCTCATTTTGGAGTATGGATTTGTTGTAATTATAAAAAAAAACTGAAGCGAAAATTGTTCTAATTTTCTCAATTTAAGTTCTAATTTTATCAATTTCATGAAAAATAAAAAATTATCATCATTCATAATTCTTCAATTCGACTGATTCTGATTGATGTTATGGATATTGTAAATAACTTTGATCTTTTAATTGGTCTGTTCGATTATATATGAATGAAATTTGCAATCAATTTGATTGATTATCTAAAGATTAGTCTCAATTTTATGAAATTGGTAAATCAAATATTTCAATTTTAATTTTTTGGGACATTTGTTGTGTCTGACATTCTGCATTATTTTGATCATATAGAAGGCCTCCTTAACAGTCGGCTGATAATACCTGCATCTGATTCATTTATAGATCTTTCTTAAGTTTCTCGTTTAATTTGTACAGGTTTATAATGTTTGAAGCGTCTCTTTTGTAGATCGTATTTACTCTAGGTGAGGATAAGATAAAAAGTAAGGTTTATTTTATGAATTGTTTCTTTCTGTTCGTTTTCACGAGTAAAATTAAAGGTTATTGATTTTATTGAGAGAATTGGTGGTTTTCAAATTCATTTTTGCAGTGGTGGTGTATTGCGGTGATGATGTGCAGTGGTGGTGTATTGCGGTAATGATGTATTTCATGGAAGATTGTAACCCTTTTCAACTTTATTGAATCAGCTGGGATTATAAATTTGTGCCGAAAAATAAGGCGTCATTAGGGGAATTTCAGCGACTATTGAGTTTGAAAAATTACAAAAAGTTTCAAAGTCAAAAAAGTCTTACACCCGCTAATCAAGGAGCTAAAGCGGGTCACAGTGGAAATTAAACAATTGATTAAAGGAATCACAATGTTCACAATGTTTCCTGGTCATATAACAAAAGAAAATGCTGCCACTAATTCTCAACGGGAAAGTGATGATGGGATGGAAAATGTAGGTCATATATGGTAGTTTGGGACGAATATAAAGGAGATTCTACGATACTAAACAATGGAGGTGAAGCTGCGATGCCCATTTCACTTTTTTCTTTTGAAAGAAATATATATTTTAGTATTCAATAAATTTTGTATTTTTTTTAATATTCAATAAATTTTGTATTTTTTATTTTACGTTATTTGTAAATTTTGAATTATTAGCATGATTTCAATTTAATTCAGCTTGATTCATAACCAACAAATTTAAATGTCATACAATTATAGAACCCACCAATTATGACAGTTATGGAAGGAAAACGTCACCAAAATAACAGATGCCATGACAGTTTTCCATAGAACTGTCACTATAATAGAGTTAAAGTGACGGTTTGTAAAGAAGAAAAACGTCAGCAAAATGTACATAAATTGACGGTTATATAAGAAAACCGTTGGAAATAATATTTATCCTGGCGCTTTTCAACATTATATTGACGGTTTCTTGGGAAAACAGTCACCATAACATCGTTAAGGTGGCGTTTTCAATAAAAAACCATCGTGGATGTCTCTTACAATGACGGTTTAATATACTTCATGACAGTTTTGAAGGCTAATTGGTGACAGTCATGTGACAGTTCATAAGCGTCAGTATAAGATGACCCTACGGTGACATCGACATTGGTGACACTTTCAAATTTCACCTGAACCGTCATGGAATTGATATAGTGACAGTTTTGAAATGTCACCTATGTTGATATTTGGCCTAGTGAAGTAACCATTGAAGGTAGTATCCCGTAGGATGATTGGAGTTATTAAATTAAAAACCAATATGAAATGGGTTTGTGGCCTTTATTCTTCAATTTTGGTTGGTGGCCTTTATTCTTCAATTGTTTCCTTTGTTTTCATTGCAACGTAACATGTTGAATATTCACCACCGACTTATTCAAATGTTCACACCTATCTAGATTAATCTAGAAATATCTAAGGTTGGTCAAAATTTCTAGAGTTAGAAACATATATAGAGTCAATTATAGTAGGCTCTCTAGAAAGATCATGTAGAGTCGGTCACTTTTAGGTCTCTAGATTGTTCTCTAGGTTACTATATATAGGGGATGATACTCCCAATTGTAAGCACCGATCAAGATAGAAAGTGAGTGATCGAGTGGAGTAAGGTCTCATAAGGTTGTGTGAGAAATTGAGTGTACGTACAAAGCTTAGTGTACAAATTAACTTGTGATTAATAAAATTAAGTTTTTAACAAGTGCAATTTTTCCCACCTAGCTTCTCAAACTCAACATTTGGTATCGAGCGGACGGTCGTGGACGCCAGCATGACGAGATCATATTCGTGATAGAGTGTACATCGATGAGGAATTTGTGTGTTTGTTGGTCGGGACCATACAAGTTGCGATAAGGTGTTGCAAGAGTCACAAGGAGTGTGAGTTTGTTCATCGGGAACCATAGAAGTTGCGATAGGGTGTCGCAAGGATCACGATGGCGGATCTCATTACCGCAGCCGGAGTTGTTAGGATCAACCACACCAACCACAAGTACTGGCAGTCGTGTATTAAGTCATATTTATAAGGACATGACCTCTGGGAGGTTGTTGGTGGTAGTGATACAAAATCACCACCAAAGGAAGATACAGAAGCTGTGAGGAAATGGTGTATGAAAGCTGGGAAAGCGATGTACGTTATCAAAATAACCATCGAGGATGAGTTATTGGATCACATTGAGGATGCGGCCACGCCGAAGGAAGCATGGGATGCTCTCAACAAGTTGTTCTAAAGGAAGAACGATGCTCGTCTCCAACAGCTGGAAAGTGAGTTAATGAACTCAAAGCAGGAAGGTACGCCAATTAACCAATACTTTATGAAAATAAGAAATTTAGCAAAAGAAATATCTTTGCTAGATCCGACAAATAAAATTTCAGAAGAAAAATTGTTAAGAATAATAGTAAATGGATTAAGACCGGAGTACCAGTTTCATGTCACTTGTACACAAGGGTGGCAAAATAAACCTTCCCTTACAGAGAGAAAAATCAATTAGTAGCTCAAGAGACTCTGCTAAAAATATTTAGCAGTATCTCTGTAAGAGACGAAGAGGAGGCACTCTTTAATAGTAAGAGTAAAGGAAAATTTAGAAAGAAAGACAACGATGGCGGACCTAAATATCTGCAAGAGAAGAGATATCTTCCAGGAGGAGAAAAAAGAGTGAGTACTCGGAAGAGTCCTCCGATGAGTCTGATAGAGGACAAGACCGTACGTGTTACCATTGCGGTAAATTCGGTCACTTTTCCGAGAGAATGTCGTCTTAAAAAGAAAAAACCGATTGAAGGAAATTTGGTAACAGTCGATAGTTTCCAAGTTGATAGTGAATAAGAGTGGGACATGCAAGCATCGATCGCCTAACTGAATTGGTTGAAGAACTAGAAATAGACTTCGATAAGCGTGGAAGCGAAGAAGCATTGGCTGCAATTTTTGACAGTGGAGGAGTGAACTACGAATACGACCGGGATGATGATTCCATGTGCTCGAATCTCATCAATAAAGACAAAGAGATGTTGTCTGGCATATGTGAAGACAAAAAGATGTTGTCTACGGCATATGTGAAGACAAAGGAGATCAAGTAATGGTACACTACATTCCATCAAATAAAGGAGAGCAGGCAAACGAATCAACTGTGGACGTTACAAAGGAGTATGCTAGGCATACCTCGACAATGCGAAACACGCTAACGAGGTTACTATTTTCCCAACAAATGGTAAGTGCTACACATCAGGGAATAATGTGTTTGACGGAGTGTCGTCGTGGTGGTTAACACAAGAGATGGTACCTCTATATTCAAAGAAATCAGAAGTAAAAGAACATGTGGTACTGGGAGACCAAGCTCAAGGTGTAGATACGAAGGAACCTAAATATGCTCCCGTAGTTAGAGAAAATGATGTTGATCAGAGTCGGCGAAAAGATCGAAGTTCATCAAGAATAAAATTCCAAGAGAGTATTCTAAGAAGTAAGAGAGATCCAGCACCAGAAAAAGGGGAAGGCACACGTCTACGGAGGCAAGAACGGAAGGACAAACCAAATGAGAAAGAATTCTGCTCACCTTGTCAAACAATGATCGCGAGAAACACTATAGGTGAAGTGGGAAAGTCGGTGTTGAGGGGGAGTGTTGAATATTCACCACCGACTTAGTCAAATGTTCACACCTATCTAGATTAATCTAGAAATATCTAAGGTTGGTCAAAATTTCTAGAGTTAGAAATATATAGAGTCAATTATAGTAGGCTCTCTAGAAAGATCATGTAGAGTCGGTCACTTTGAGGTCTCTAGATTGTTCTCTAGGTTACTATATATAGGGGATGATACTCCCAATTGTAAGCACCGATAAAGCTAGAAAGTGAGTGATCGAGTGGAGTAAGGTCGGTAAGGTTGTGTGAGAAATTGAGTGTTTGTACAAAGATTAGTGTACAAATTAACTTGTGATTAATAAAATTAAGTTTTTAACAAGTGTAATTTTGCGCACCTAGCTTCTCAAATTCAACATAACATAAAGAATTGCTTCTCCAAATTGTCCTACGTGCAGGACCTTAGATGCCTTCGGAAGACCGGTTGGTAGCGAGGAGAAAGATGATGGAGGCTGCGAAGGGATGTAGGATGGCACATTGCAGACCATAGTGCTTAAAAAAGGGCAAGAAACAAATAGATGAGTGGATTCACTTCTTTTCTTAGACGTTGCGCGATGACGAACCAAGTGAAGAAATAACTTCTATGGAAACTTCACATTTAATCAACGGATGACGGTCACATAGGTAACCCAATAGAAAATACTTATATATTTTGAAGAAAATAAACATTATTATCGTTGTTTTTTGTTTCTTTTTCTTTTGGAAAATGAGATGTATTAAAAGAGAAAACTGCGCACAACCGTGATCGGGATGACAAGAAATCGAAGATGGAAGCAACAGCCAACGGGAAATGAATTAACGAGAGAAATGAAGAAAAGGGAATGAAAGAAAAGAGAATTTTAAGGGGTAGTGCTCACGAAAGACCACTAATAATAATTGCAACATCATCGTTACGATAAAACATGCAGGATACATGTTCAGCAAATGGAGTTCACATCAACATAACTAAAGAGGAGAATCAATTGTACATGGTTATGGTGAGTTTCAATGACAAACTCCAAGGGTGGTGCATTCTTAGTAGCCAGGAGCGGGAATGAGGACGGGAACGAGAGCGAGGACGGAAACGTGAATCGTAAAATTTTGAAAAAATGAAATACGGGGAACGAGTCGGGAACGTAAACTAAATTTTATAGAAATATTAGCTATATTACGAATTCTCCAAATTTGTAATCAAGAAATAAGACAAAAACATTAAATATTTTAAAATCTCATTTAAATGCAAAGCAATATATCTCTGGTTCATTCACTTTTCTTGTTTCTTGGTTTTGTTAGGAGCACTCTTAACTTGACTTTGTGCTTGTGTTTCTCTCGTTCTTATGAACTAGGAGGTGGAGGTGCGAGGGGAAAATGGAGGGATAGGAGCAGATTTTCACTATGTGTGTTTAATATAGGCTTAAGATAAGTACAGTTGGGCTTAATATAAGCTAAGATAGGCCCAGAATTAACTAATAGTCCCTATTTTGTGCTAAACCCTAAACGAAATCTTAGATTAGATTTTCCTTCTCTCTTTCATGTTCCGCCTCCTCTGAGTCCTCTCTCACACATCTTCCACCTCTCTTGATCTCACAAAAAAAAAAAAAAAACTTTAATATTATCTTTTTCTTTCTTGTTCCTCTTTAATCAGAATCTCTATCTATTTTTATTTCTTTCTTCTTCTTTTGCTTCTTTTCTAACACGTTCTTTCCTCTGTTTTTTATAAACTAACACGGAGAAATAATTGTGGAAATCGACGGGAATTCGAGGGACACGATTTTTGCACATTAGGATCGTGTTTCACCCATGTTAGGATCGCGTTCCCATCACGATTTTCGGGGAGGAACGCAAATTCGCGATTTCTCACGAGAAATTCGTGATGGCTTTGCACGTTCCTGGATACTAAGGGTGCATTTGTTTTATAAGATAACTTTATTAATCACTTCGTATCAAATAATCAACCATTGATCCTCTCTTTACCTACAATGGAAGTAAAATTTAATAATTAGTGCAAATATTGATGCCGAGTGGAGTCATTTTTTTTAATTAAGATAATAGAGAGCAATATATTCCAACAATAAAATTAGCATTCTTGTTGATGGCCAAAATAATATGCGTTAAAAAGGACACAACATAAGTAAGTTTAAAGAGACACATCATTGGTAGTTTCCTTTCGGCGTTGTTTAATTGTTGCAGAAGATAATATTATTTGAGTATTTAGAGGAATGGGTCTCTTTTATTTTTATCAAATTTTATAAAGAAGAAAAGGTAAGATCATGCTTCTTTCTCCTATTACTTAAAATTATATATAGTTCACAAAATAACATCTCGAGAGGACGCACGGACTTCCATTGTCATGATTAGGTGCGTATGCACCGGGTTAGAGGCTTGTACATAGAATTGGTTTGAGAGGAGATATGATTATGCTGGATTTCTTAAATTGAAAGATTTTGGTGTTCTTCCATCCACCATATTCCCATATAAAACTACTTTTACATCCATGATTAGAAGCCATTTGTGGAATTTATTGTTTCCTTCTCACTGATTGATTAAACTGATCTTGATAAGCTTGTTTTCCAGCAGATCTGGACAACTCAAAACTGAAAACCCCTTCTTGTATGGCTGAATCTTCTGATCAGATCTAAGAAGAAAAAAAGAAAAATGCTGGCGGGCGTATAAACCTTCCTCCTAGGGTTTTCAAAGAACTCTCTCACTGATTTTTCACACATATATATACTGCTTTTACTTACACCCCTATTACATCAGATTATCTAATTGGTAACCAGGTGGCATATATAAATTCCTCCTAGTATGTATATATATATTACACCCCTATTACTTATATATATATATATATATATGCCGGCGGCCCTAAGAATTCCTCCTAGAAATTCTTAGGGCCTATTCCTATGCACATGCAAAAAAAAAAAAAACTGTTTGGCGTGGCATGGAAAATCAATTGCGCCACTTTGGACCACTAAGCGATAGACTTTCTAGCAAGCGAAATTATGAATAACGCCAGCGATAATCAACTTATCGCCAGCGTTAATGTTTTTACCGCCAACGTTATTGACTCTAGTGCCAACGGCTAGTTCTTTATCGCTATAAATATATAAATTTCAAACTCAAAAGTTACCCCAATTTTTTTACACAAAATTTCTCTTTTCTCAATCTAATTTATTTGTTCTATTTTCTCCAAATGGCACAATTAACCCAATTTGATTCGGCAACACAACTTGATTTTTTTGGAGTAGTGCTTGAAGGTGCCGTTAAGAAGATATGTGATAGTTATAAAGAAATAAGTAAGAAGCAAAGAAGTCTTCAAATTTTGGATATTAAGCAAGTCAAAACCGCAACTAAGAAAGGGAAAAAAAAAGTTCAAGGCAAGGCAAATCAAGGAAAAACAAATTTGAAGCAAAAGAAGAAGATTTATATATATGTAAGCCGAATTTTAAGTGCCGAACTCACATTTATAAAACGAATATGCGCGTACGTATGTCGTACTTTTTTCACGAAATGAATTGGGTTAATTCGTTATTAAGATCAAATCTTCTAGTTGATTTTTAAAAGTTTCATCCCACTAAGGAAAACTCAATATAACGCATACGAAATCATCTAGTTCACTACATCTGTCTCCTGATTTCATCTCTAATTTGGTAAGGCAAAGTTTAGCACCAATTTCAAAATTTGATGAAACCATGAAATCCCACTCATAAAGTTGTATCAATATATGATAATAGAGATGTAATCATATGAAGTGCTTCCCGTCGAAGATGATGTAATTAAGGGAACGCACTGATATATCTTTCTTTAGAAATCATGTACTTACGTTAAGATTCAAGTGGCCAACTTAACTGCTTTTCCAGACTCCAACTCCCGGTAATTAAATAAAAAATCCCACTCATATAGTTGTATCAATATATGATAATAGAGACACTATAAAAAAAAAACGATATTAATATAAAACAGATTGCCAACTCTAAATACTACAAAGCATATGAAGCGCTTCCCGTCAAAGAAGATGTAATCAAGGGAATGCACTGATATATCTTTCTTCAAAAATAAAATATGTTTTCTGGCTACCAGTGTGAGGCCTTTCTTGAGTTCCTCGCTTCAAGAGACATCTTAAACAATGTATTGGAATAGACAAAATTCAAAAAAATGCAAGAAATCCGTAAATATTCGGTCAAGAACGCGTATGCTTGAGTACGGATTGCAAATCATTTGCTTGTGAAAATATACAGCTGTATCTTGAAATGTTGTTGAATGAATTGGAATATTCGCTGCTACCAAATCATAGGATACAGTCAAAAGCTAGAACACCAATTATTTTTTTGAAAAAATTCATTCTTCTCCGAGTCCAAAATTTACTGAAATTTATACTATATTTTGAATACCTCCGGATGTAGAGGAATCATTTTACAATTCAATTTCCCATTGCATTTGAGACGATCCGTGAGTTGCTACAAAATGTAAATCCATGCATGGATTTAGGTAATAATAGCATATGGATGAAGATCCAATGAAATATCATGTGTGTCATTAAATCTCTCTGTCTTAAAAGTTGGCATGCACCAATGCTATTAACTAATCTCTCTGTCTTAAAAGTTGAATACCTCCGGATGTAGAGGAATCATTTTACAATTCACTTTTCTCATCTTATTAACTAATTTCTATACGTGGATACAGAAAACTGAGCATGAGAAGGTTTGCTTCGGTAGATCTGGAATACATGGATGGGGCCTCTTTACTCGTCAAAATATCCAAGAAGGGGATATGGTATACTGAAATATTTTGCTAGGAATTTATTTTCCTTATGTCGTGTTGAAGTTTCTTGACCATTAAAACATTTTTGGAGAAACTTTTTCTCATCGCAATTGTCAGTCAGGCCTCTAGTTCTAAACGGCTCTACTTATCTTTTTGCAGTGTATGCCAAAATGTTACGCAAGGATCATGAGTGTTGGCGATAATGAGAGTAGGATTGTGCTTATTTCCAAGACAAATATTTCGGATGGTGACGAGCTAACTATGTAATCCTTCACTTGAACGTTCTTTTTATCTTTTTTCCTTGTTCTTTGTATCTTAACAATGGTGCTATTCCCAAATAACTTACAGATACGACTCTTTTATGCAGAAATCTTGCCAAATATACTTTCAATGGAGCTATTCCCTATTCCATTTCTCTAATGTGTTTTTGGAGTAACATCGTATTTCCTCCTTATGAGCGTTGCTTTTTTAAGCTTATGCATTCCATTAACTACCTCTTTGATGTAATCCAGGGATGTCTCTTTCAATGCTCTAAATAGCAACCTTTCTCTGAGTCTTAGCGCATTACCAAGTGTGAAGAACATGTAAGTGAAATAGTACCGTAAGAAATAATATCATCTACTCCCGGATTAATATGTAATCTGTAGTCTCCTTTCTTTCGTTTGCTTGTTGATTGTCCCGCAGATATCTGCAAAATAATCAGTTCACGGGTACACTTGATGTCCTTGCAAATCTTCCCCAGGAAAATCTGTAAGTGATTCATACTAATATCATGCTATAAAACTTTTCGCTTCTTTCCTTTTTTATTAAAAATATCATGTTTGATTAAATTCCTTTTTGTTATGCTTTTTCGGAATGTGGAGAACAACTAATTTATTGGTTGGGTTCCTCCCCAGTTAAAAGGCATAAAGAGCCTCAAGTAGGCATTTCCGAACACCATATTGCATTGAGGCGTGATATTGGTTTGGTTCTTATGGTTATCGCAATAAATTGCAGGACCGATGGTAATTAATGGTTCTCAGGGCCTGCACCACCAGCACCACCTGGGTCACCACCTGGTTATCGCATGTGTCACCATAAGATACTTGTATTTCCTCGTACTGCTGTTTTCATATCAAACATGTTGTTGTTAATTTAGTTGATGACATGTCTTAATTTTTACTCTGGTTCTTTGTGGTAGACGTTGGATGTTCTCCTTCAAATTCTTGTGGTGTTTCCTAAGGTTGATCCTTTATGGAGTAAGGTAATACATTATACATTATCTTTACCTGAGATTAAAAAATAGGTTCAGACTCAAAAATAGAAAACTGAAGGGAATGAATATCCTGTGTGGCATGTTGTTTGGATCAAATGAAAAAAGAACTTGTATTCCGGATTCTAACCTGTAGTTTGAGCCAGGCTTCCTGTTTAGGAATCTGTTGTTACATGGTACTGATTTTGGCAATATGCAGGTCACGTCATTTATTCACCGTATGGTAGGGGTTTTAGGAGCAGCTATATTTCCCTACCTCCCCAGGGCACTTGAGCAATTACTTGCAGACTGTGAGGTAAAGTACTTGCTTAGGCTTTGGTATCGCACCTTCGTTGTGTGTTGCTAAGCGGCATTGTAATTCAGTGGTATTATAAAATTAGTTGTGTGTGCTTTTTTCGTAAGATATCTAACAATTTACTGTGTGTGCTTTTGATCAGGAATTCAGTATCTCAATTTCTTCGTGAGTTATGGACGAGATATTTTACATATGAAAATAAGTTACAATCATATGTTTTCTTTGAGTTTCAATTTGAGTGGATACTTGTATGTGTTGAAGTGGTTCCGGTGTTTTCCTCATTTTATTTTTTTTATTTTTTTTGTTGTTAAATAATCTAGTCTTGGTTGGTTTTTGTTTACAGCTTAGGGTTGGAGCAATGGACCTGATTAGAGCTAGTTTTTCAGAAGATGAAGACATAGATGGTGAAGTCTTTACCCTTCATGTTTTGAAACTTTATGGTTGTAAAGCTTGTAATAGGAACATGGATTAAGGTTTTCCAACTTAGTGTTAGATATTTTTTTTCAGACTTGGAACTCGCAGTATTTATTTGAAATTGTAAACTGAATTCACTTTCAATACCAATTGAGTTTTAAAGTCCTATCAATTTAATTTTGTGAAATTCGGTTTTAAAGTCATTATTATTAATTGTGATTCAACTTTTAGTTTTTGATTCAGCTGAATCCAAAGAAATATCTCAATAAAAACTACATCATTCACAAGATGTTTCCGATGAATCGTGAATAACAGTAGTTTTTTTAAAGAAATCAACCTTTGCCAGAAACAGTCGTTTTGGAAAAAACCACTTTTAGATTCCAACTGATGAAAACAGTCGTTTTTAGTGATATTACTTCTTGTCCTGGCAGTGGTTTTACTTCCATTTTCCACTAGTGGACGGTAGGTTGTTAAGACAGGTTTTGGCTTTATCTCTCAACGAAAAGGGAAACATCTTAAGTTTCAAGACTTCATCAGTAAGGTCTTTTATTCTAACTGTCCCACGAATTTCCTCCAAGTACCTAATATGAAAATAAGGGTTCTCATCATCTTTTCCTAAGAATATAGGGATCATCTGAAGAATACTAGGCTTTATCTCGAAATTAGCCGTATTGGCTGGCAATTTAATGCACGAAGCTCGGTTCGCCCTAGTTGGGAACATGTAATCTTTCAAAGTAGTCATTTCTGGCACATCAGACGTACTAGGGGTATTTTCCTCACAAAGAGACAGATTCTGAAAACTGAAGTTTCCAAAAATGGGGCTCTCAAAAGAAGAGTCTTCGAGCTCCCCGCCTTCACAAGAAGAACTACTAGGTTTGTCACTAATCAAACGACCTAGAGTGTTTCTTTTCCAAGCCCGTTCTCTAATGACCTCAAGCATACACTAGAAAAACAAAATAAAAAGAAAAACAAAAATCCTAAAAGAAAGGGAGGTTCTAAGCAAACACAAAGCAGGCTGACTCCACCAAAGCAAACCTAAAATTTTCTAGCAAACAAAAAGCATGATGGCTCCACTTAGATTGTTTCTAGACCATCTTCTATTCTTTCAAAAAGGAATTCGTTACAATATGAGCAAACCTCTCTAGAATCAATCTAAGTCAAAGTAAGTTGAATAGAGGCGAGGGAAGCTGCTGGAGCTTTGATACCCAAGGCCTCACCGCATTATAAGGCAGCGCAGTCACGCATTCAACTCACAGAAACCATCATGAACTTCGAAGAATGCTCAAAAGAGTAACCAATATTTTTCGAACGAGTTTCCTATTAAGTTCGTTACCCTATCGGTCTCGTTCTATTCCAAATTTTAAGTCTTAGGTTCGCGTTAAGTTTCGTTTTCCTAAGGCGGGCAAGAAGAGAACGGTGATAAAATCCATACCCTTATCTTGTATGGCCAATCCTTTCCCTTTACTAGGAATTTAAAACAGCCGTTTTCAGTTCCTCGACATATATGCAAACGAAGGAATACAGTAACTCGCTGACAGGGGATTCGCGAGTGTTTCGACAAACTTACCTCCCGTTCCAGATGGGGGATGAACCGTTGTAGTCGAATCGGGCCATAACTCCTATGTCGTGTCGAACCCGAGGGGCCGAGGTGATATCGTAATCACTGTCCTTCTCTGCAAACAGTTTAATATTTAAAATACCCTTCCGTAAGGTTTAAAAAATAAAATAATGTCCAAATTTCCAAGTCCAAAGTCCAAAAAAAAAGGTAAAGTAAAGTGCTAAAAAAAAGGAAAATTACAAGAATAGAGAAATCCTAGTACAATCTACAAAAAAAAACTCTCTTTTAAAAAAAAAAAAATCTTCTCCTTTCGCTCCTTTCGCTTTGTCTTTAACTCCAAACTTTAAGTATTCACCAAAAGCTTTGGCAAATTTTTCTTTCGCTCCAAATTCCAAAATCTGTAGTAAAAAGACAAAAACAAAAACGTAAAGAAGAACAAATAAAATAAAAACAAATAAAAACCTAAAAAAAAAAAAAAGAATAAAAATCTAAAAACTCTAGCCTAAAGACAAGCTCCGTGTCGACGACGCCAAAAATTGATGTCATTTTCAATTGAAGTTGTAGTAAAGAGTTTGTTGAGGCTTGTGAAGGCAATGATTTCTAGACTTAGTAAAACTTCAAAATAAAGAAAACTTGATTCAAGATTAATTTCAAGATATTAGGAATAACCAAGACACTGATTCCACTATTACACATGAATAAATTATGGTAAACAATCCAAAACTCTAATTATCTTTTAAATTTCTTAATTCACAAATAATCAGACAAGTTCTCAAAAATTAATTGTATCCCTTAAGTATAGATTATCTTAATACAAAGCATAACCTATCTAATTGAATCACAACTAATGAAAAAATTATGCAAACAATTAAAAGCTCTGCAAAAACAGTGAGTTAGTGAATTATAAATTATAAATTAGAGGAAATAAATAATTACCAATTATTCATGCGCAAATAGCTTCCTCATTGCCTTGGTTGTGGGATATTTAGCCGCTCATCATGTTGGAAACATGCTCAAAATTCATTATTATTGCTCAAAGGGTGTTTACAAAGATGAAAATGGGCTTTGTAACAGATATAGCTGTTACAGGAACAACTATTACTCAGAAACACTCAGAACTGTTGCGCACACCAAATAATCGTTACAAAATTTGTTACAAAGATAAAATGACAAGTCTGTTAAATTAGTGATCTATTCTTCGCCTTCTTCTTCACCTGAGAGTGCAGCGACGACTGCAACTTTTTTTTTTTTTTTTAGCTTTCTCCACACTTCCTTTGTACCCCCAAACTCTCTATTCCCTCTCGACTTCAGTAAGGTTCGTATTTATACTTACAAGACCCCCAAAATCTCCGAGTTAATGCCAAAATATTTTGTTTTAAAGTCTTGATATTTTTATCTTCTTTCCTTCCTTGCAGAGGTTTCATTTCCTTCTTGAACGTCTTCTGATGTCGACACACTCCCAACGGGCTGATATCACATTTATTTAGAGAAATACTCAGTCATTGCACACGCCAGCCACCATAGTTATCACAATATACACGGGAATACAGATTTGAAATCCCAATATTCTTGTGTCTCCTGTTCCACGTAATCCTCATTTCTTCTCGAGTCCAACTGAAGTACCAGCTCCGTTTTTCCTTAACAGTCCATTCCCAGTACAAATCCGAGTAATAAGTCCGTCTAAAACTCAATAGAACCCGATCCAGGAATTCATGCAACCGCACAAATATGTTCCCGCCAAAAGCAGAATTTGAATGTTGAAGAAGGAGTGCCCCGATCCAAAATGTAGGCGCTTTTAACACATGGGGTGCCCTGAGGTGCCCCTTATCCAAGTTGGGGGTGCCTTTAGTAATTTATCACCTTAAATTGTAGGTTCCCCTGTTTTTTTCCTTTCAAACTTTAAGTAGGTTGTTCAGGTGTCAGTAATCCCACTCATGTTTGCGTGTATTAATTTTCTTAATAATTCAAAGATTGTCTTGTTTCCAGAATTGCAAGAAGCATTTTGTTGTTCATTTTGAGAGAAGCTTTGCAGTCCCAAAAACTTGAAGATGCTCAATTGTTTGAGTTTTACAATAATTTTCAGGTGTGGGAGTGCATTTACCTCTCCATTTGAAATGCATTTATCTTTTGCACAAACTAACTATGTGATCTAAACCTGATTGGCGATCATATCGAAATAATAATAGATTTCATTAGAAAATGTGGAAATGTGCAAGAAAAGTATACAAGTGATCATATACCCGATTTTGTATTATGTTTTTGTTTGTTGTATCTTTGTAGGAGTATATATAGTGGTTCTTGCTTGTACCAGCATCAAGCCAGGGATGATTTGGAGGTGTTTCTTGGCGAAAAGAGTAGTGAATTTGTGTCTGGGTATTATGTTCTTCCTCGAATTATTTTTAATAATAAATTAATTTTACAATACCAGGTGGATAATTAAGAAGGAATTAAACAGAAAATTGCAGAAGAGCAAAGTTCCAGGAGATATGTAGCGGATGAGGTTAATCGTCATGATATGGAAATTTATTTGGTGGTGAGAAAAGAATGTTAGATAAGCGGGGCAGAGAAAGGTTGGCACTGGCCTTATTTGAGCAATCGGATCTTTCTCATGATTGTCAAGGATACCCGTGAGCTGTTCCCTCGACATCAGTCTTCAGTGGAGAGAATATTAGGTTCTGCGAGTTCACAATCTGCAATGGAAGGTACTGTACATCTTTTTGATTGTCATCAGGTTGAGAGTGTCAGGCACTATCTCTTGTCATTAATCTTTTGATTGTCATAAACAATACTTAACCTCTGGTCATTAAAATGGCAAATGGTGCTCAGGGTACTTGTCTATCTACCCCCGACTCAGTTCATCATTAAGTGTAGCATTAGTGTTTCTCTTATGTTCTTACGTATTGTCTTTATCTTTATCAGCTTTAATTCAATTGTGTCACTTGTACGAACTTGATTTTGAACTCGCAGGATAGTGAAGGGTCTGCTGCAAAAGAAGGCGTACAAAATACTCCCCATTAATCTCGACGTTGTTATGCATTCTGCAAGTATTCTTGGGATTTTAAAAGTTAACATCAGTCTCCGTAGTCTCATGTTGTAAAGCTCGAACCTGACTGAGATAAATCAGTAGACTCAGCAAAAATGTGTAATTTGGCATATTTTATGCTCAATGACATTATTTGTCATTTATATATAATTTTGGATTTTGTTTATTTCAGTTAAAATTTGAATTACAGGTCTTTGGAATGGAATATACTGTTTTCCTGTTTGTATAGGGTAATTTTGGGTTGAAAATTTGGAGGAAAGATCACAACTTTCAAAACCTTGTCTTTAGATCTCAACTTTTCAAAACTTTATGTTCTTTGCATAGGGTAACATCACACTTTTCATTGCAGGAGAGTTGTTATCTATAGATCACCCTTTAGATTATACTGGCAAAGATCACAGACAACCAGTATTTAGATCACACTTTTTAAGAATGATCCATGGATGTTTTTGTTGTAGTGCCTCCTTTACATCGGCCATGTATACTACATGCAGTATGTCCCATGGCTACAACTCAATGTCTCATTTCCAATGCAACAACAACTACCTAGGTGTTGGGCACTACCAGGATAAAACGCAGCAATAATAGTGGCATTTTGTGTAAGTTTAGTATGTAGCCCATTCCAATGATTCCCATCGAGAGAAAAAATTATTCCATTGTACAAAATTAGTGTGTTTAAAAATGGTTCAGTTTAAGCGTATTTTAAAATTCGTTTTGCTTATCATATGGTTCCCAATCATCCAGATTTATGACTTTTTTTTAAAATAATCGAAAAGCAATTTCACGCCCTCTTCGGGCTTTAGCTTCGTGTTAGTAGACCCTGTTAGCTTCTGTAATTTGGGGTGCAACCCTCAATTTACAAAGAGATACACAACTGTGGGAATTTGGCTATGAAGATGTGCAAGTTGCATTTGGAGCTAATATAAGAGTTGTTGGATATTTTTTCAACTGAATCTTAGAATGCAACTACATACATACTTTTAAGGTAGTTACGAGAAATATTTAAAACTTGAAGCTTTAAACAATTCAAGATAGAAATAGTAAACTCCCCAGGAAATATGTTATCAGAAAGATTAATTTCTGTTAAATTATTCAAATCACAAATAAAATTTGGAACTTTTTCTGCAATGCTCATATGTGAAAGTGAAATTGCAGAAACAGAACCATGGTTATCGCACAATATACCTTCCCAAGTACTGCAATGATGAGACTTATTACTTGAATTCCATGATTCCAATGATGAAGGATTTCCAAATTCCTTCTTGAGTTTAAGAAGAATACTGCGTTCTTCTCCATTCTCCTGGATTTTTAGTGAGATCACTACAAGAATTAGTAGAGAAAGAAAGAATAGGAGATAAGAAAGGGCTTCTCTAGGATTAGAATGTGTCTTCATGATCGACATTGTTGAGAAAATTGGATTATGATCTTACAACTCTGAGTTGTTCAATTATATAGGAAGAGATTGATGAGTATTCATTTATTGACCAGACTACATTTGCTTTGACTTGGATTCTGATGGACGTGTTTCAAGGAGCCAATAGCACTGTTGTGTTCTTCAGAGGAGCAAACACAAGTCAAGATTTGAAGCTGGGCCATATAACATTTTCCCTAATAAAACATTATTCTTGTGATTTTGGTGTTAATCTGCAATTACAGACCGTTAGATTCAACAAAAGGGAATAATCTAAGCAAACATTGTTCTTATGTGGCAGTATAAGGATATCACGTTGCATTAATGTTTTTGTAAATGGCTGATGGAACTTGGGTCTCTGGATAGTAGAAAGTCATATACGGTATTATTGAAGCAGACAAAATTGTATGTTTGTATGTTTGACAAGCCTTGGATTCCTGAAATTGTTGGGTGTAACTCCAAAAAGTATGCACTAGATGAGTTTAAGTGGATAGCACATCTGATCCATAACTAAAGGTTACTTTGATTGGATAAATTCATTAGACTACTGACAGAGGTCATTTAAAGAGTTAATAGTGTTATTCTTTAGCCGACAGCTCATAATGTTCACCATCACAAACCACTATATGACTGAATCCACAAACTTAAAGACAGTTATGATCCATGCTTCTTTATATAATTAACAACATACATACATAAGTACATTTTCCCTCAGCTATCATATGACTGCGCAGAAGCCAAATAAAACAGAAGACTAGATGTGTATTAGTCGTGTGTATGCTGGGACATCTTTCACTGACTATCAATGCACATCAAATGTCGTAGTACCAAAACATAAATTTGACAAAACAAATCCTAACATGTATTGAATCAATCCAGAGTTCAAGATCTACGAATTTAGATTCTTTGTTCAAGGTTTTTTTTTTTCCTTGGTGAGAAAAGAAAACAATACAACCCAAAGGATAAATAAACTATTTACAACTCCCAAACCACGAGATTTTAACTTGTAAAAAAAACTCGACCCTAACACATGAGATAAACTTGTAAAGAAAATCTCATGAACCCAATGCCAAGACTTACTAGAAGCCGAGGACTTATAACCACATCTCCAACATCCAACAGGAGAGGCTTTACAAAAGCCCGTATAAACCCTGATCTTAAACAGAAATTAAACCCTAACCTATGAAAAAGGCCACTGGCGGCTCTGCCGCTACCAGCATTTCATCACCACCAAACAGCCATTCAAACACTAAGAAGTGTTCATGGAAAACCTGCACACGGAAGATTAGCATCATTCCCCACCACCTCCTATGTCCGGAACATAGAATCTTCTTTGGTTCATTGTGACCGTCTTCAACCCAATCATTGCATCATAGGGATGAAACTAGCCAGAAACTAGCGCCGCCTCCATTTAATTAAGCTTCGAAAACCCTATCAGAGATAAAACCTTAATACAGGTATCTGATGCTCAGATTAATCAACGTAACTGCTTTGACATTAACCAGAGAAGCCTCCCTCTGAAACTCCAACTTGATTCACCTGCCTCTTACTTTAAACTACTTGGTGTCGAAATTCAACATATAGTTTTGGTTCTTACCTCTGGGAGGAAACCATAAATTCTTAAGATAAATTAAGTGCACCAACTTGAGATTTCAACACTTGTTGATTCAAGGTTTGATGAAGAAAATAGCTCATACCAAAGCTTGATCAGTGAACTAGAGTGAGATTATAAAAATGATGAAAATGGTAATGGGGTGGTGATGCTGGAGTAGCCGGTGGCTGAAGTAGCTGGTGGAAACGGTAATAGAAGAAATGAGACATTACATAAAATTGTTTTGAGAGGAGAAATCATTATGATCAATTGATTATTGAAAGGATGTTGGGTGGTGGTGGTTGCTGTTCTTCCACCCCTACCAGATCTCCCAAACAAAACTACTTTCACATCCATAATAAGCCATCCAATGATGTTTTAATTGATTCTCTATGAGTTTCTTTCAAGTTCACTCAGATCTAAAAATAAGAAGAAGAAAGGCGGCGTAGAAGGAACCCTACTCAACTCTCCCTCTGAGGGATTTTAGGGAGAGACTGAAGCCCTAAAATGATTATTCTTTTATATCCAAACATCGAATACAATTGTTACTTACACCTCATTTACTTGATATTTTATTTTCTTAATCTATGATTTATATTTTACCAGACGTACACCAAACAAAATAGTTTTGTACAATCAAATTATCTAACCATTCTAAAGATTTTATATGTGTGGAGCTACATGGGTTTGGATATTGCGGTCTTAAGGACAGAGGTCAAGTCATTGGTAATACTTTCTGTAATTCTCGGCCGCATGATAGAATTTGATCATCATTGCAACATTGTTCTTGAAAATGCAGGGTTATGTGGACTGGGTCTGTATTGACTTTGAGAAACGCTCCTATCTACAATTTACAAATTGTAGCCTTATGATTGGATAAGGTATTAGTATTTGTTTTTCAACTGAATCTTTGAATGCAACTTGATACATAATAAACCAAAGAAATCCAAATCAATAAGCTGATTTAACATAAGCTGATTAATTCCCATCGGCCGCCGAGAATAATAGTGGAAATATCAAATTTGAATGATCACGGCCAGGATTAAAAACCAAAGAAATCCAAATCAACTAAAAACTTGTAAATATCAATACAGGAATCGAAAATGAAGATAAACACATGAAGAGATGATTAATTAAAATTCATAATTGACTGTTCAGCAGGCAAAATTTTCTTTATCGGAATCAACCCTCTCAACAACTTGTCTCTCCTTAACTAGGATCGTTCAACTCTATTCCCCTTTAATTGAAATGGCTGATATAGCTTGATAGTTTACTTTCCTCTGATGTTAACTCTTTAAGATACTTTTAAAAAAATCCTTGAAGCCTTGACGTTTGAGAATATCAGTCTTACAAACCCAAGGATATTAGTCAGCGGGCTAGTTCACTTCTACATGGTAGTGCTTAACCCAACAGGATTAATTCCCTGCGAATAGAAAATGAAAATCAAAAATGCAAAGGTAGTAGCAGTAGCAAGAAAAATTAACAAAAACTAGCCTTTGAGACAAGAATGATCCATGAGATACCTATCATCAAAACAAATGTAAGATTTTATTTTCTTGATTCTATGAAACAAAAATCACTATGCATTGAGAGTAGAAGTAGTAGTGTGATCTTACTAATTTGTTGAGAGGAAATATCATCATGCTGCATTGTTAAGAGGAATATCATCATGCTGCATCTTGAGTGATCAGGTTTTTGAGTATGAATATCTCTACGACCACCGCATTCCCATGAAAGACCCATTTTCAAACCAAGATCCGGATTCACAAAATTTAAGAAAAAAACAATTTCATGACAAAAAAGAAAAACCAGTACGGAACACTTGAGAGGATAGATCAAAGTAAAACTCAAAGACAACTGGGTATCAAAAGAAGCACATTTTATTTTTCAGTTCCTCCTCAGCTTCTTCTAATTCACCCAAAATTTGAGCTAACCAGATGAAGTATGAACAAATTTTTGACTGAGAGAAAGAGATTAGTGGAGATGTGAATAGAGATGGAGATGATAAGATTTTATAACTGGTGTGAGTTCCAACGCTTTAAGTTTTAACCATGGTGAGGTAATAACTACATAATTGCACGTTCTGTTGGTAGGGAGGACTGGGGACGGTTTATTGTAAAGCAACTATGTTGCAGATTCCATTAGATCGGCTGTTACCAGCAAGTTGCCTCCAAAATTTCTTATGTTTCAACGACGAATGAATGACCATAAAAATCTACACATGTGTATTCCCAATCACAGATTTGATCAAAGGAAAATAATCCATTTTGCATTTGGAGCACATATATTACTGAATCTGTGAATGAGACTTGATACATAATACTAATACTTTTTATATTACTGTCCCGGAATAACAAGCTGATTAATTCCCACCGGAAACCGGGAATAATAGTAAATTGAATGGTCTTGGCAAGGATTAAAAATCAAACAAATCCAGATCAACTAAAAAATTGTGAATGACAATACAGGAATCGAAAACGAATTTACATACATATACAAATTTGGATGACTAAAATTCACAATTGGGTGAATTTTACTGCTCGTTCGTCAATCTTAATTTTCAGCAAATATATGTCTTTATTCCATTCAAACCTCTCAACTAACTAGGTTCGTTCCAACTCTGTACCCCTTTGATTGAATTTGAGTTTACTTTCCTTTGGTGTCACATCTCTTAGATATTTCAAGTTTTCTTAAAACTACATACACATTTGAGAAGATCAGATCGAGTTGCATTTGGCTTTGAACAAAGTAGAAAATCCAAAGGCCATTAGTCTGCCGGATAGTTTACTTCGCCGCAGACATGCATAACCCCAAAGGCCTGATGCTCTGTGAATCAATTGAAAATCCAATATCTCATCAGTTGGGTCATAATAGAAAACCAAAATCACAGGTCGAGCTAGTAGTAGTAATTGACTACTTGAAACTAATTCAAAATACCTTTAGATGGAATGATGGCCCTCATGTATAAGATTTTATTTTCTTTTCTTTTACGAAACAAAAATCACTTAATACATTGAGATTAGTACTGTGATCTTACTAGTTGGTTGAGAGGAAATATTATTATGCTGTTTTTGGTTGAGTTTTGAGTATCTCTGCCACCACCACCACATTCCCATACAAAACACATTTCAATCCAAGAAGCTTATTCACAAAATCTAAAAAAAAAAAAAAAAAAAAACATTTCAACAAAAAAAAGGAAAACCAGAACTCAACACTTGAAAGAAAAGATCAAAGCAAAACTCAAAGACGAGGGTATTAAAAGAAACACCTTTCTTTGTTCCTCCTCAGCTTCTTCTACTTCACCCAAAAATTGAAGCTAAGCATTAGAAGTATGAACAAATACTTGACAGAGAGAATGAGATTAGGGGAGATGTGAATAGATTTGGAGATGATAAGATTTGATAGCTGGTGTGAGTTCCAAGTCTTTAAATTTTAACCATGGTAAGGTTAAAATTCCAACAACCCGCAATAACGTTTTTTACCATCCAATTCCATGTCAATATATATGTATAGAATTTTCATTGTCTCTGCCTTGTTGCCATGGAAAATAGTTTGGTTGCGCCCTCTTTCTGCCTGGTGAGCCTAGCTCGCCTTATTAGGAAATTTTGTTTACTTTTCATGGCAACTACAGATTTAATCACCTAATTTTAACTATAAGGGAAGTCCAAATTGCTTTTCATGACACTCCAGGACTTTGCAGTACTGCGCTAGTGACTTAAACCCCTTCGGTTAATAATTAATTGCCACTCTTCACGAGGAAATAATAATACAGTACTAATCAAATTGAATGGTTACTGCCGGGATTAAAAACCAAAGAAATCCAAATCAACTAATCTTGTCGCAGTGCAACAATCGATAATGAATTTACATACATTAACAGATGATTAATTTGGAGGACTAAATTAAAATTCTCAGTTGAGTGAATTGACGGCTCTCAATCATCGATCTTTCCGGTAGAAATATGTCTCCATTCCAATCAACCCAACTTGTCTCTCCTTGATTGAAATTGATGATATAGATGGAATGTTTACTTTCCTCTAGGGTTACATCTCTAAGATCCATCAAAAGTTCCTTTGCGCCTTCAATACGTTTGAGAAGACTAACCATCCTCATCAGAGATGCATATGATTCTGAATCCAGTAAAACATTTGGAATATTTTATCAGTTGGGTTACAATAAAAAAATCAAAAATAGCCTTGTTTCATTACAAATAGCCTTGTTATCCTCTCCATGGACACGTTTGGGTCAATGGCCGGGATGCACTGTGAATCAAGTAAAAAAAAAAAGGCAAGATGTCATGAGTTTGATTTACAAAAAAAATACAAAAATGCACAGGTAGTACTGCTAATTCCATTAATTGAAAATTGAAAAAAAAACCAATACCTTGGTAAGAAACCACGAGATAAAAATTATACCTACATAGTGCAGATCCATCCAAATAAATTTAAGCTTGTTTTTAATTTCTTTATGAAACAAAAATCACTTGAAAAAAAAATAATTAAATTAAGAGTAAATGACCTTATGATCACGCAAACTTACTAATTTGTTGAGAGGAGATATCATAATGCTATCTTGATTCATGTTTTTTTTTAGCATCTCTACCACCACACCATTCCCATATAAAACTCATTCTCAATCCAAGATCCATTGGTGATTTCATGCCGCTGATTCAAAATATTTAAGGAAAAAAAAACATTTCAAACACTAAAAAGAAAAAATTTAGGTGAAAGTTGTGGAACAATTAACACTAAAAAGAAAAACCATTGAACACTTGAAAGGATAGATCAAAGCAAAACACAAAAGGCAGGGAATTAAAAGAAACGCCTTTTATCTCTTCCATAAAAATTAAGATAAGCAGTAGAAGTTTAAGCAAACTTTTGACATAAAAATTAAGATAAGCAGTAGAAGTTTAAGCAAACTTTTGACGACAGAATGAGAGAGATGTGAAAGACGAAATCTGAAAAGCACCTTTATTTAAGTTCAGATCTATGAAGAAAAGGAGGCGCAGAAGTAAGTGATATTTATAGCTAGCACTATGGTGCATCATTTCCCTTCCCTATCCCTGCATTTCCCTTAAAATTCCAAAACTCCAACCACTATAGTCTCCCATATCCCTACACGAATAGGGATAGAGACCATCATCCCTACACGGGTGAACAGATCTGTTCAGCCTTGTAGGGAAGGGAAATCACACGGGGATTCAGTCCGCGTAAAGCCGTTGATATGCGGACTGAGTACGCGTAGCATTCTGTACGCGGGTTTAGTTCCCGTTTCGACAAATAATATTTGTTTGACCTTTTTGGTTTACACCTCTCTCACACCCGATCCTAACCATCCATCACTAATAACGACTCTATTTTGTACGCCGTCGGATCCCAACGGCCATTTTTTCAAAATCCCCTATAAATACCAATCTAATTCTCTACTCAAACCACACCAAATCAATTGATTTTTTTTATTCTCCCTCTTCCTCTTACATCAATTGATTTCTTCTTTCTCTGCATCTTTATTACAATTCGTTTTTTGTATTTAGATTTAGATTTATTGTAGTAGTTATTTATTTGTTATCTTAGTTTCATTAAAAATGGTACTTAATTTTGTCACACAAGAAGAGGTTGATCTTACCACTGCTTTTATTTATGTGAGTATGGACGAAATTGTGGGTTCGGGGCAAAAAACCGCTTTTTTTTGGAAACGCATTCACGAAATTTTTGTACAACGAAATGGCAATCCATACGGAAGAGATTGTGATGCTTTAAAGAGTAAGATGAGAGCTATTAAAAAGGATGTAAAATAATTCGTGTCCATTCTGAACGCTATATATCGCCAAACCAAAAGCGGTGCAAGCCACAAAGATTTGGTAAGTTTATTCAATTTGTAAGTTTTTCCATACAGGTTGTGATAATAGTAATAAACCAAATGTTTCTTATATAATTTTTCAGACAAAAGATGGTCGCCTTCAATATCAGGAACAAATAGGACAACCTTTCAAGTATGATGCATGTTATGAATTATTTAGAGAAAAGGTCCCTGGATATAATTATGAATTGACTGTGAGCCAAAACAGTGAGTTGTTTGAATCTCATCGTAACTTTTTATCGGTCGAAGATGGCAATGAAGTTCTTCCCAATGGAGAAACTCGTTGGAAATACAAGTAAAATGCACGTCCTATAGGAACAAAGAAAGCCAAAAAATTTGCTAGACAAAAGAAGGATCGTGAGCAAGGTATATATAGAGAAGATAATGGTGAGACATCTTCGGTTAAGATGGAAGAAGCTATGATACTTGAACAAAGTTCAAGTATTTTGGAGTATCTTAAGGAAACCCGATCAAGGAAGGAAAAAATGAGAATGGAACGAGAATCCCAATACCAAAGTTTTTGGGCTTATACTCAACAACCGAGTTATCAAATGGAAGATCAAATGAATTTGCAAACTATTCAACAACAGACTAATCAAATGCATGGACAACAAATGCATTTTAATCAAGACAATGCAATAATGTTGATGGACCTTAGTTGTTTAGGTCACAACGAAAAAAAATATTATCAACGCAAGCAATAGGAGATTTTTAAGGGGAAGGGTATAATCAGCGTTGAAGATTCTGAAGATGAAGATGTAATCCAACTCTAATTGTTTTATCTTTAATTGTGTTTAGTTTTTTAATTTGTAGTACATGTTTAGATTAAAAGTGTTATCTTAAATTTGTAGTTGGTAATGTTGTTAACTTTATTTTAAATGTGTTTGAATTAATTAAATTTGTCAATTTGTTGTAACCACTCGATTTTCAAATCTAAATTCAAATAAATTACTTCATTTTTTCACTTCATTAAACTAATGTTCATAAATAACTTTAAAAGATACCTCTAACATATCATTCGATAGGTTTACATGTTGTTATTTTTGTTGTTGTCAGATTCAACAATCAATGACGCTTCGAAATGGAAAACGGTTCTTTTCTCCATGCTGTGTATGCATCTTGTGCAGCGAAACGTTCACCTATGTACCTATTGAGAAATGTCCTTGAACACGGAAAACGGTTCTTTTCTCCATGCTGTGTAGTCATTGTACCTGATGCATAATTTCCTAACATGATATGTCCTTGAACAAATGTAGGATGGTAGATAATTATGTCGTTGTTTCTTTCCCGTCTCTTTAACGAAAGAACCCCAACCAACATTAGTCCAGAATATTGTTTGATCCTTAGGCTTTTCTGGAAAATCATCCTTGAAACGGTAATAGTTTCTAATCCATTCAGTCTCTTCTTCGACATCATTTAACCTTTCTCTCAGTTGGAATTGTTGTTGACCACGTTCTTTTGCCTTGGAATTTTCTTCGTGTTCCTTGAGTTTGTGTTGGTATTCTGTCGAACACCCAGATGAATATTTGGTATGTTTTGTGGACTTTCCTTTTCTTAACACTTCATCAAACAACTGTGTTAGATTGGTAGGTGATGAAGACGTCGTTCCGTTCGCAGTAGCTTGATGACTTATTTTGCATATCTCCTTTTCCATTGCAGCAATTGATGTAGTGGGTCGCTTGCATCTTCTAATCATGTCTTCGACTGAGTTGGTAGTTGATGACTGATTTTCCATTGAATAGATGTTTAGCTTTGATGTTGCAAAGAAAAATAGGTAGATTGATGTTGAAAATAAGAATGTGTTATCTTTCTTGTATATAGGATTCCTTCCCAACAGCTCTATTTTTAAGAACTCGTGCCCAACGGATTGTTTTTCCCAACGGATATTTTTCTAACAACTCGTGCCCAACGAATCTTTTCCAACGGCTATGTTTCCTAATGGGTCTATATCCCAACGAATCAATTTCGTTATATATATACTATCAACATTTTTTGGTTCTTACAACCAACAATATTAATACATTCTTACAAACCATCAACCTAACTTATGTATTCTAATAGTTCGAGTAGAAATGGAAAACAAATAGTATGTGTAGAAGCAAAAGAGGTTTATCCATGTTGTTTCATGGATACACACAATTTTATTCAATGCCCATGGCTATATACAAAATGTCCACAACCAGGATGCAGCGACAATAGGAAGGTAAAAGAGTCGATACCAGAGAAGATAAGGTATTTGGAATGTGAGTATGCTAAATGTACGGCAGAAGCACAATGCTTGGAGGATGCAATGAAAGATGCAATCAAACAACAAAAAGTTGAAGAACTCGGCAACAACTTGAAACTAAAAGGTAAGGTGGAGTTTGAATGTACCAAGGGGATTCCGTGTGAAACTGAGGGTTGTTATTTCTTGATGGGAATGCACTGTTCAGTCGCCAAAAAAAACATATGGAAAGCGTTACTGGAGATGCCTTGAGTGTGGATCGGTGGCATGGGCTGAATAAGTGTTGTTTTACTTGGATCTAATATCAATTGATGTAATGTGAAATTTTATAATTAGTATGTGTGAGTTTTTTAATTAGTCAATTGCGTTCAGCAATATGCGTCTACAATAAATAATAATGGTAATTTTATTATTCAGATTAACGATTACATTAAGTACGTTCAACCAACATTTAAACTAATAGGTGACCCTATTGGACGATTTATGTCTCGTGAGGGTTTACAGAGAGATATACCCGCAAAACCTATCTTCATTTTAATTCTTTACTCTTCTTCTGATGATTCAGATGATGAATATTCAAAGGGTGAAGGGTCATAATCTGAGAAGCTATTTCTCAACATGACATAGCAGTTAAAAAATCTAAATGGTTTCCCCTTCTTTTTTTCGTAACTTTCCAAAGCACGTTGCTCCTACAACAAAATAAAAAAATGTCAATTTACAATAAAATAATTAAACTATTCAGTACACATACTCAAAAGATTGTTTGATGGGTAACCACTAATTTTCTTACAATTTCCGATGGTACTCCAGCCCTCCATAAATATAACGATCTCTGTGTCGTTACATATACTTTCACGTCTGAAGTAATTACATTTAACCTTGTTTTCAGATACTTAACCGTGCGTTGATTCGGATTCCTGTTATGTATAGTCAACCTTTGTAGCAACTTCTCCAAAAGGTTGGTGTTATTGAGTTGTTCATCTTCTACTTCATTCTCTTGATGAACTTTAACCCATAAACTAACTATCATTTCGTCTTCCTCCAGATTTTAACCCACCATAATTAAGAAATAGCAGTGTTGTGGATAATAAGTTTTTTTTTTTTTTTGAAGGTGGATAACAGATTTGGTCGCACTAATGTGTTCATTACTAAAGAGATTGTGAGTCCTTTATACATGCACCATATACATATCCATAAACTGTTGAATGAGATATCCCGGATGAATATCCTAATCCATATACTATTCAGGTAGATTTCCCTGATATGTATACATATCCATATATTGTGTAAATGATTTCGCTGAATCCTTTATACATGCACCGTATACATATCCATAAACCGTTGCATGAGATTTCCCGGATGAATATCCTAATCCATATACTGTACTGGTAGATTTCCATGATATGTATACAGGTCCATATACTGTGTAAATGATTTCGCGGATTATCGTAATTGTAAACCATATGCCACCAAATATAAATTTCATAATTTTCAAACATAAAGTGAATCCCAAATAATATCTAAAGTTTGTTATTACAAGAGCGTTTAACATTCGAAAACTTAAAAGAGAAAAGTGAAATACATCTTATGCCTCATCATCATCACCATCATCATCATCATACATACCAGCATCATCGTCATCGTCAACCTCAACATCGTCCTCCTCATCCTCATCCTCATCGTCATACTCAGAATCTTCCTCTTCATTGTCATAATCCTCCCCATCACCAGAATCCTCCTCGTCATCTCCATCATGTTGATATTCGTCTCCTACATGTCCATGTGCATCTCCATGAGGGAAGCCATCTGGGATGTGATTATTGTAATCTCCATAATACTCAAATGCCCCATCCTCGTTTTTTCCTAGGAAAACTTCTTCTTCTAAGTATGTATCATCATAATCTCCTTCTGACGATGGAAGTACCATGTATTCCATATCTGAACCCTCCAGACTAGACAAGTCCCCTGCATGGCCTCCTCTACCAGGGCGCGCAACAATGTGCTTAACAAGATAATTTCTCAGTTGTAGGTGGAGTTCTAGGTTTTTCAGAGATGACATAAATACACGACCATTAATAGTAGGTTCGGGAAGGGGAACATGAACCACCCTTCCCCAATATGTATCCCGACGCTCATGCTCGATAATGATGTTGTGTAAAATAAGATAACATTTCATAATTAGATTCATGTCTGATTGGTGCCAATACTTACAAGGAGATCCGAAAATTTTGAATTTACCCTGAAGCACTCCAAAAGCACACTCGACATCCTTTCTTTTAGCCATTTGATACTTGTTGAACCTAACATAGTCGGGAATATCCAATGTATGAGAAAAATCTTGTACAACTGTAGTCAACTTTGGATAGATACCATCGCCTAAGAAATAACCCATATTGTATTGGTGACCGTTAATGACATAATTGCATGGAGGTGCTACACCCTTTAGCATGTTATCAAAAAGGGGTGAGTGTGCCAACACATTCAAATCGTTGTTTGATCCAGGCATTCCAAAAAAGGCATTCCAAAACCACAAATCATATGATGCCACCGCCTCTAATACCAAACTACTCTCTTTATCTTTACCCCTGTAAGTTCCTTGCCAAGCTACAAGACAATTTTTCCATGGAAATTGCATACAATCAACACTACCAAGCATTCCAGGAAAACCTCGGTCGGCATTCTCAGCTAGCAACCTCTGAACATCTTCAGGAGTGGGTTCACGCAAATATCTGGCTCCAGAAGTCATGCAAATGGTGTGGCAAAAACTTTTTAGATACTTGTATATTGTAGTTGAACCCATACGAGTGTAATCATCAATACTATCAGCAGGCGTACTTTTGCATAAACATTTCATCACGGCAACTAATTTCATATGCAGAGAATGCCCCATAGTACCAGTTGCATCCGGACGTTGATGCCATTCCGGATCAACTTCAAGCAATTTTCTTGACAATTTCTCGAATAACTCTTCCCTCATGCCTAGATGTTGTTTGAATTGTCTGGAGGTATAACCGGTTCCAGGCGTAAAATAATCATTCATCATTTTTGCATCATGCCACACTCGATCACGCGTTATTACACTACGTATCTGTACCTCCTGTGGTACAGGTTGTCTAATAATACGCAACCGTTCATCCAAACATAGTTGTGTAAACATAATCAAAGCTTTCTCTTCTTCATCACTATCACTAGAGGTATCCAAATACATTCCATATTTGTGTCTCACATAAGAACGCATTAGACTCATTGTGCACCCTAGCAAACCAAAAATACACTATCAATTTGGGTATAGCATACATAAACACAAGTATATCAAACTTCTACATTAATATGCATTTACATGGAACATTAAATTCTACATAAATCAAGACACACAACAATTAATCATACATTTTTCACTTAATATATGTGTTCATAACGTTATTGAATTGCATACTACATATCCAACCAACCTAGCATCAATAATTTCATCAAAAATGAAATCAAATTAACTTAAAAACCCAAACATTAGATTCACTCACCTTATATGATTTTTTGGATGAAATTCGAAATTGAAGAACGGATTTGCTTCACCTTGTGCTAACCATCAAACCCTTTTAATCTAAGCTCACGAATCGCCTTGAATCGACATGAAAATGGAAAGGGGGTAAATGGGGTTTTGAGAGGAGGAAAATTAGTGAAGAAGAAGAAATGGGAGGAAGAACCGGGTTCTGTGAACTTAAACCTATCAAACGGGGACTTAGTCCGCGTATTTGGTCAAGTCAATGAGTTTACTAATACGCGGACTCGGTTCTCGTCCTGCACTATTCATATGCGGACTGAGTCCGCGTATAGTGTAGGGAAGGGATAGCTAGGAAACATAGCGGAGTTTCCTTTCGTGTGCCATCCCTTCCCTTTATTTGAGGGATATGGAAGGGATAGCTAGCACCATAGTGCTAGCTCTTAGGAGTAGAGATTTCTAAGAAGTGAAGTGAAGACCCAAATTGAGTACTGTTGTCTTCTATAAATATACATACAGATTTTACTTACACTTTTTTTACATCAGATTTCTAACTTGCAGTAAATAGAGTAATGCGGTAAATTATGGATAACCTAACTGGTAACCGAGTTGCCCGGCTTTTATTCTTAACCTAAGATCTTCTTTTTTGTTTGGGGACTCTACATACAATATATCCAATGGGATAGAACCCCAACAACATAATTTCTGACGGTGAAAACAACTAGAAGGCCAAAATGATCACAATGTATCTGCAACAACTAGCTAAGGGTTGTCCTGCTGCGATGGAACGGAAGAGAGTTAGTGATGCTGCGCATTTGGTGTAGCTAGGCTGAACATTTTGAGATGGGAAGGAAACCACAACCTTTTAGAGAGTAAAAACAATATATAATGATCGGGTAACTGATGTAAAAATTGTGAGATGAATACAACACAAAGGTTGTAGGAGATACGAAGGAAGAAAAGGATGCGAACAAGACGAAGTATTAAGAATAGATTAAAAGGAATAAAGATAGGTTCTCTGTAAAAAAAATTGTTTCATAAACTATGATAATAATAATTGTATTCCAAACATTGAAAGTAGCCTGTATATATAGGCGTAAAACAAAGACTAAAAAAAGAAAACTCTAAAAGAAGAAATTACAAAGAACTAAAAATAGGTTCAACTTGATAAACAAGTTGAGAAGATTCTACAGGAACTAGTGAAAAGATGTTCTACATTAGTCCCTCTCTCTTGAAAGAATTCACCCACGAGTTGTTCAAATGTCCCCATGAAAATTAAAAATTTCTTGAACATTTAAAATGTTAGAGATATTCCAATCTGAAGGAAGATCAATTATATAAGCATTACCACTTATCTTTTTCAAAATTTTGAAGGGACCATAGTTCTTCATTTTTCTCTTGTTGTAAGTACCTGTAGGATAACGTTCTTTTAGGAGATGAATCATAACCAAATCCCCCTCTTGAAAAAGCTTAAGTCTCATATGTTGATTTGCTGCTTGCTTATATTTTGCATTGGAATCTTCAAGTCTAGTCTTCACTTCTTGATGAACTTGGGAAGCTTTGTCTATAATCTTATCAGCTTTACCATTACTCTTAGAAATCTTTGGTAGAACCACTAAATCAAGTGCATGATTATGTACTTTAGGATAAACAACCACAAATGGTGTTTTTCCTGTGGATCTATTAACTGAAGTATTGAATGTAAATTCCATATGTGGTAACAAAATATCCCATTGTTTTTCTTTGTTCTCAGCAATCTTTGCTCTTATTAGATTCCCAAGTGAACTATTAACAACCTCAGTTTGACCATCAGTTTGTGGATGAGCAGTCGTACTATATTGGAATTTAGTTCTAAGTCTCATTCAAAGAGATTTCCAAAAGTTTATGTGTTTGTTGAGCCTAAGCGTCCCAAAATTTGCGTTCATGCACAAATCTAGTACCCAAAGAACTTGCATATACTATTTTATTGTACTAGAGAGTTGCATATACTCTTCTTTTTTCCCCTACTCCTGGAGACCTTTTAGTGTGCCCTACTTGGCTAATTCTGTCGGTTCCTTTTGATATGGATGCACCATTCGTTTCAGATTATTGCTTGCGTTATAAAATGCTTGACCCTCCTCGTGTATGAAATACACAATCAAAGACGTCCATGAACCGTCCATTCGGTCAATAAATATGGTGTGCATAAAATGCATAACCTCCGTTAGATCATGTATAAAACATAATAGAACGTTTATTATTATACCCTAGATTAAAAGGGTAGATTTCTTAGCCATATTAATGTATAAAAGAATAGTTGTCCCTCAAAATCTCTATTTATCCCAAAAACTTCCTCTGTGTAGATAAACCTACGACTCAACAGCCACCAACAGATCTGAAAATCAATGTTCTTCGTAAATCATGCTCCATCAAAAACATCACAACAACAAATTCATGGTCGATTATCCAACATAGCATGAACAACAACAGCTTGTCAGCATCATAATGATTTCTCCTCTCATATGATTTTTATCCGAATTTTTGGATTCTCCCTCATTCGTCCTGATTCTTCGGTCCGATCTGATGGAATCCCGTTCCTACCTCATTGTTGACTAATATCTCTCCATGAATTTCGGACAAATGTTAGAAAATATTTATGTTAATAGTGACTTTTTTTTTGGTAATTAATTAGTTTTTCTACTCGTCATCATATGTTTTTAGTTTCGTATGTGAAAAGCAAAATATTGAGTAATCAAGATTTTGTGGGTAAATGTTCTTTACTAATGTTGTTTTACGTAATCAGATCTACTACTATAAATTAATTGTTTATCAAAAAAAAATACCTATAAATGAATGTCTCAATTAAACTAACTTAACCAGAGATTGAGAAAAGAGAGCACAGATTTTCTTTACTTTTTTTTATTGTGGAATAGAACTAGGGGTGGTACTACAGTGTTTATAAGCTTGAGGAGAGTAACAGAAATGAAAAAAATTAACTAAGAGAAGATTGTAAGTAAGAATTGATTATTAAGAAGATGATCACACTTAGACTTGCATCCAAAAAAAACTAATACTCAAAGTAAAACAAATTATAGTTCCACAAAAAGTGATCTACTTTCTCATCTCTTTTAAAACCCTCCACGTGTAACCAAAATGAAGCAGTAGAGAGGCGGTGTAGAGAAACCCTCTTTAGGTTTGGGAACACGACTCGAATTGAAGATTGAAAACCTAAAAGATGAAGACTAATTTTATATAAACTTTTATTACTTACACTTCTTTTACATCAGATCTCTAACCTGCACTAAAAAGCTAGGTGCATCATAACTTTAAGCCACTGTAGCGTGCCAGCCTTTTTTTTTTTTTTTTTTTTTTCTTTTGATCAATTCCACTGAATCTTAGAACACAACTAGTAGATACGTAATATTACTTTTAAGAATTTCCAGGAATAATAATCCCTAATTAATTTCCATCATTCACCGGCCCGTCACCAGGACTAATGATGCACTGTTAATCAAATTTAATGGTCACGGCCAGGATAAAAATTAAATGCATCCAAATCATAAACGCATGTATATACAAATACAGGAATAATAAAAAATGATAAATTACATACATAAAAAGATCACTAATACATAATTGAGTACTTCAGATGCATGATGAGCAGTTTTGTTCATTTCTTTATTCGAATGGACCCTCTTAACCAGGTTTTGATTCGGCTCTCTTTACTGGCCCTGTTAACCATCACACCTAAGATCTAAAATCCAAATCTATCATAATAAAATGAAACGCAAGAAATGGGTATTTCTTAAAAATAAGCCTCTCATAGACCTTGGATCTTTCCTTATTGGCCCTCCGTGTCCCAGCATTCAAATTTGATAATACCATAATTTGTGTGGAAAGTAAGATAACGCAGCTCGTAACCGTTGGTCGCTGCAGAAGAAACATAATCAAGATTAAAAAACCCAAGGAAAAATATACGATAGACCTAAATAAAAAGGTCAGATCTGAAAACAACTTACGTTCATACAATTTCTTAAACTCGCCAGTGATATGTCCGTTTCACAAAACTGGTGACTTGGCTAATTTTGGTAGTCTGTGCGGTAGTTCGCTTCTCCTAGAAGGTGCTATGTGAATCATGTAAATGCCAAGATGTCATCGGTTGGGAATTGCAACAAAAACTGAAAATAGTAGTAGTAATTTCATTAGTTAAAAGTAAACAAAAATACCTCTTAAAGGAATAAAGGGCCGTATAAAATCACTTTACGTGAGACTAGTAGTAGTATTATGATCTTACCAATTTGTTGAGAGGAAATATCATAATGCTGCTTCTTGGTTAAGGTCCTTTAGTATCTCTATGACCACCACTTTCCCATACAAAACTCCTTGTCAGTCCAAGATACATTTGTGATTTCTTGCCCCTGATCAAAAAATTAAAGAAAAAAAAAAAAGCGTTTTTCAGCACTAAAAAGAAAATCAAGGTTGAAATTAGAGAGACCTCGAAGACATGGAGGGGTATTGAAAACAAACACCTTTGTTTCTTCAGTTATTTCTCCTCAGCTTCTTGTAGTTCACTCCAAAATTTAAGCGAAGTAGTCTGAAGTGTAAACAAACTTTGAAGAAAGTGAATGAGGACAGTGAAGATGTGAATACAGGGATGATAAGATTTAATAAAGCTTAAAGTTTTTTACCTGGGTAAGGTTAATTCACTGCATGGGTTAAAATTCCAACCACCTACAATTATATATGTACCTCATTGTGGTCAAGGCTGACCTAACTGATGAGGAAGAGGAGGACTAGTACTCAGCAGGGAGGGATATGTTACCAAGAGTTTGAGTGAAAGATGATTCCAAACGTGTTCACTTCCAAGTCCTAACATCCAACTCCATGTCGATTGCAAGAAAGTTTCACTGTCTACCTTGATATATAAGAGTAGTCGAAAGAGTTACATATGCTTCATGGCAGAAATTTTAAGCCATGATTGTTTTTGTTATAAATTGATTATGTTTACTCTAATGATAAATTTCTTCATTCCAAATTAACCGTTTTTCCCTGGTCATTAAATTCTTCCCATTGGCGATAACTAGAAATGATAATTGGGTCAAAAAATTACATTGTGAGTAACAACTTCACCAAAATTTCATCTCATGGTCACGGCAAGATAAAAAAAATCGAAGGAACCCAAATCAACTAATAACATGCCAACAACAAAAAATACAGGAATAATCAAAATGTTGAATATTTTCATAAATAAGGGATCATTAATTTGGAAGGTTTTAATACACAAATGACTGCTCATCTTTCATGTCTTTTATCCAGACCAATTCTCCTAAACCAGGTTTGACTTTGCTCTCCTTGACTAGGTTCTTCCAAATGATGAATTCGTACGTACATACACAGATGACTAATACACAGTTAGTTTACTAATTCAGATGCATCAGTCTTTCCTGCCAGATTTTTGTTCGTTTCTTTACTTGAATGGACCCTCTTAACCAGGGTTCGACTCGGCTTTCTTTTGGCTGCTGGTGGCGGAGGTAGCGGGTGCCAGGGGTAATAGAATTGGTAAAACCTTACATAGAATCGTTATGAGAGAAGAAATCATTATGCTCGTTGAGTATTGAGCTGAAAGGAATTTTGGTTTCTGTTGTTCACCATCAAATTCCCATATATTAAAAGCAACGTTTGCATCCATGAGAATCCACTAAATAAGCTGACCTTGAGCTTGTTTTTTGAATGTGAAGAACTCAGAGATCAATACAAGAGGGAAACTGAAAACCCCTTGTATGGAGTTCAAATCTAGGAAAGAAAGAATGAAGAAGTAGAAAGGCGGCCTAGAAGCTCTTCTCCTAGTAGGGTTTTCAAGGAAGGAGGAAGTGAGACACTGAAATCCTACTACTTTACTTTATATACAGATTTTACTTACACCCCCTTTACATGAGATTTCTAACTTGTGCTACATAAGTGTAGTAATAGTTGGTAACTAAGTTGCTGATTTACCATTTATCAATCGATTCAAGTTTCATACTTTATTAGGCCTATGATCCGAGAGATTGGATTAGGAGAAAACGCATCATGGATGTCACGCATTGGATAAGCATCCTTTATTGTTTATTGATTTGTTTACCAAATATCTTGGTCAAAAAGTTACTTAGGCGAAAATTAGAAACGATACTAGACTTTATATGTTAATTAGGAGAAAATTAATTAGAGTTTGATAAGTATCAAAGGGTGTGAATTTTCAACTCTTCCAACCCAAAACAACTCCATTCAGATCTCATCGCCTGCATCAATTTTCACCACGTTTCTAAACCGGAGGTGGTGGATGCAATATGCTAATGCCAATATTTTTCCAACCCAATACCAACTATTAAGGGTTGCCGGAACAATACTCGAGTACTATTAATCAATTATTCTAAAATGAATTACATACATAAATTCACAATTGATTGGTCATGGAATTTTTGTCCATGTCTACTCTATCTATATGACTATATTCCAACCAACCAGTGACTTGGCTCTTCTTTACCGATAGAGATCCTACTAATTAAGGCTAAGCTACTAATACTAATAGGAACGATAACTTAAAAGACTTGGAAAGCAACTGAAACACGTTCCAAGAAATAAGCCGGCTAAGATTGATAGTCCATCATGAAGTTACTTTCTCCGGGGACAACTGAGATATCTGTCTGGTGGAGAGTTCATTTCTCCGTGGACATGGTCTGTGAATCAAGTATAATACCAAGATGCCATCAGTTTTGTCACAATAAAAATAAAAAAACGCACATGCAGTACTAGTTATTCCATTGATTGAAAGCAAATTAAATACCTTTTTAAATCAACAGTACCGTCATGAAACACCTACAGAGTTCACAGATCCATGGAAACAAATATGTAAGATTTGATTTTCTTAATTTTATGAAACAAAAAACACTTTAAATTGAGAGTAGTAGCAGTATTATGATCTTACCAATTTGTTGAGAGGAAATATCATTATGATGTCTTCCTTCAGGGTTCTGAGTCTGCACCACCACCACGTTCCCATACATAACCCAGTTTCACTTTAAGATCCATTTGTGATTCTTTCCTCTGATTCGAAAGATTGAAGAAAAAAGAAAGAATAAAAAAAGAAATTAAGATAGAAATTAAAGAACCAATTACCTCCAGGCGTAAAGCCTATTGGATGTAAATGGATTTTCAAGAGAAAGATGAATGCCGATGGTTCCACTGATAAGTTCAAAGCAAGATTAGTTGCTAAGGGTTATAAGCAAAGACATGGAATTGATTATTTTGATACATATGCTCCCGTTGCTCGCATCTCATCTATTCGTTGTTTAATAGCACTTGCTTCTATTCACAAGTTAACTATTCATCAAATGGATGTCAAAACCGCCTTTCTAAATGGAGATTTGGAAGAAGAAATATATATGGAACAACCTGAAGGTTTCATATTTCCAAGCCAAGAAAAGAATGTTTGCAAGTTAGTAAAATCCCTTTATGGCTTGAAGCAAGCTCCCATGCAATGGCATGAGAAGTTTGACAAAGTGGTTTTGTCATATGGTTTTGTGGTGAATGATGCGGATAAATGTATCTATAGTAAGCATGATAGTTCTGGATGTGTAATTATTTGTTTGTATGTTGATGATATGCTTATTCTTGGATCTGACATATCTGTTATGGAAGAAACAAAGAAGTTTCTTAGCTCTAACTTTGATATGAAGGATTTAGGAGAGGCTGATGTAATCTTGGGAATGAAGATCCTAAGAAAGGGAAATGAGTTCGCTTTAACCCAATCTCATTATATTGAGAAATTTCTCAAGAATGAAACAAGATACAAACTTTTTTAGAGTTTCACGGAAAAATACAAGGGTTTTATTAATCAAATTGAATTGGCATCAAAGATGTAGATGTCCGATCGTCAACTAAAAACATGACAATTACAATACATGGACGGAACCCATAATCAAAATAAAATACAGAAATAAACATATTTAAATTCACAATTGACTGCTCGTGAAATTTTTTCCATGTCAGGTTTCGACTGGTCCTCCTTTGACTGATAGAGATCCTAATTAAGCTATTAATACTAGGAATATGAGATTATTACACAGATAAAAAAAAAGGAATATGAGACTTAGAAAGCAACTGAATTAATATTCATTTCAGAGATATTTCTAAGCAAGGTAATGAGTAAAAACAGCGCCTTTCCCCACAAGAATTCGCCATTCTAAGAGCTTCTTTAAGCCTGTTTTCATTGTTCAACACAGTTCGATAATCTTCGGCAGCGGTACTAAGGAATGAACCAATTAAGCATCACCGGCTCCTGTAGTATCCACCGTTTTCACCGACTCACAGTTCCTTCGAAGATTTTGGTGAAGTATCTACAACCCTTCTTCCCCATCAGTTACCAAAAGCAACTTCAAACCTTCAAACCAAAGTGACAAAACATTCTTCTCATCTGATGCTCCTTGGGTTAAGAATTCTACCTCCTCATCGCTAACCTTGATAACGTCTGCACTACTCCAGATACTCATGATACCTTCACGACAACCTTCAGCAGAAGGCCAGAGAGGCAACCTTACATAAGAACGTAATGCACCACATAGTCAATAGTGTTGGTCAGACTCGCAATCTCTACAATCTCTATAATCTCTTGGAAAGCACTTGAAAAGAAAAAAAAATTAAATTCATAGTAGTAGCATTATGATCAACTAAGTGAACTGAAAAATCATTTATGTTAAGAAAATACTTTAAGTTGTGTTTCAGAAATGCGTTGAATGATGGTATCGCAGGAACATATTTCATTTCTGCATTTGCTCTGTTTCTGACAAATTGAGCTAGTTTTATTCCCATATTTAGATTACATAACAAAGCTATATGTAATGAGTTGAGTACCAACATGGTTGTCCATTCAACTGATGATGAATACAAGTTGGTTGTCCATTCACCAATGATGAAGAAAAATTGTATATTATGTAAGTACTGAAGTATCCATCTGTTTCCATTTCACTTAATTCTTACAAAGACTAGGAAAATGGGTTAACATTTAATTATTAAATCTGAAGGGAACTAAAATGATCTCCGAAAGTTGATAACGCAGAATAAGAAGTTAATCAGAAATGCATAAAGAGAAGAGAGAGGAAATGTTTCTCTTACAAAAATTGAAGAGGCCGTAGTCCTTAGCTCTTCAGGTATACTCTTAAAAGGCTGTAATTCCCTGATTTTCCACCTTCCGAAGTTTATGAAGGACTATTCTTTAGCTTCTTTAAGGTGGAATTCTATTTGATGTTACGATGGAAGACATCCATCTAAAATTCTTAATTTTTTGAGAGGAGAATCCATTATGCTGGTGATAAATTGTTATTGTGGATGCTGTTGAAGAATCAGCCACGAATTTGCTGTAATGATTTTGTTTCTAGTGATGAACTTAGATTTGATATCTGCTGACTGTTGAATTTTAGGGTTAGGGTTCGGGGTTATTGTTTTTGTCTACACAAACAAGGTTATTGTTTTTCTTCTTATAGGGATGATTTATTTTAGGGTTATGTTTGGATCGTTGATTTATTTTAGGGTTAAGTTAGGATCGTTGATTAATTTTAGTTGACGGATCACTACTATTTTTGACTCCCGTATTGGTTGGCCGACTAATCTTCGTAGATATAGATACAAAAACCATAGGACTTGTATATACAAACCGTTGGATCTAATGAACGATCGTGATATAAAAAAATTGGGTGCGGTTCTAGACGACCCTAGCTTATGTAAAACCCTATTGGTATATATGCTTCACCATGACTCCACCGCCACCACTATCCTTATCCCAACCCTATTGGTATGTATGCTACACTATGACTCCACCGCCACCTCTATCCTTATCCCTCGGAGTTGAGCAAGAACAAAAATTAAATTAGTGAGGCCTAGTCTTGAGTAGTTGGGTATTCTCTGTTGTGTCAAAAGAGTTGAACAACTTTATATATGTTTTCATTCATCAGCACCTCTTAAATCAACGTATGACAATTTTAAATTTTGAAAAACATGAATAAAAATGAGAACAGCTGTGAACAGGAGATGCACTTTAAGTTATATGACACAATTTTAAGTCCCATGATACCTAAATTTGGATCACATATATATGTGCACTTTTGTGTGGCGATGTGATTCTAGTCTTTATCTGCAATTATAGACCGTTAGATCTGAGGAACGGACGTGATTAAAAAAAGATTTCAGTGGGATCTCTTGACAACCCTAAATAATGTAAACCACAGTGCTATATAAATGTAGCTATGGAACCGGCAGTGCCACCTTTGATCAAACTTCATGTAACCCTTGTGTTTTGTATGCTTGTTGTTGGTGAAATTAACAGATGATGAAAGGAAATGGAATATGTGGAGATCGATTCTTAGTTAGCGTTTTCACTGTGTTTATTCCCAAAACAGGTTCAAATCTTGATAGTGTTTTTCAATTTATTTATTTTTAATTTAGATTTCATGGTGTTTTTCAATTTGTAAGCTTTCTGAAATTTCATCTCTAATATTATGATTTGGTTTTATTTTGGCAGGAATCATCAATCTGTTGTCATAATGACTTATCCTCTCAAATTGTATTGATAACTCCCCTTTCATAGTTGATTACTCTGCTCCCAATTACTCTTCTTTCATAGTCCATGGTATTTGCTACTGCTGACTTTTCTCTTTGAAATGAAGTTATTGTACCGTTTGCAACTTTGTTGCTTAGAAGGCCTCAATCAACCATATTGAATTGCTCATACCTAGGAATTCCTCCCTTTATATGGAATTTCTCTTTCTGTGAACCTCCAACAATGTAAAACCGTGTATTGAATTTTTCAGTATCATTTGAAAACATAAGGATCATGTAACTTGAAATTTCTGAGTATCAATTCATTACCAATTTTGGTGGTTATAAGGCCATAGGAATTTGGTTGTTTTAATAGTGCTCGACTAAAGATTGTTTTGATAATCAATTTTTCTATATATTATGGTTTCAAATTTTCAAATTTTGATTTTTTTTTAAATCCAAACACCCTCTTAGCTTAAGCCAAAATTGTTTTCCATGGTTTTGGGGTTGGGCTACAGTACACTCTAACCACCCAATCCAGCCGGCCGCCGTTGCTGTATATTTTTAAGCACACTCGAAGCAAGTAAATTCGGTAGTAAAGTTTGGCGTTTCCCGCAATTGACCAGGCACAGTTTTATGTTGCCTCTAGTTCCAGCGTTAATATAAACGTGGCTCGGTGTATAATATATGAGATGGTTTCTAAAAATGAACTCCAATGAGCTCAGTCTTAGATAAATTGTACTCCCTCCATCCCACTATTAAGTGACCTAGTTTAAGTTTGCACAATTTTTTAAGGCAAGCAAGGAAAAAGTATTTTTAAGCATTTTTTTTACAATTATACCCTTATGGATAGTAATTAGTGAAATTTAGAAATGATTTATCTCTCAAACTACTCCACGGATGTTCGCAAACTTCATACCATTGAAAATATTTTAAAACACCTACGTAACGAATATAAACAAGCCTATCAAATTATGCATATTTTTTATATTTTTTATAATTAACTAAAAGAATAATTTTAGAAATATCTCCTTATTTTGTGATATAGGTCACTTATTAGTTGGACAAAAATCTAAAATCAAATAGATCATTTAATAGTGGGACGGAGGGAGTACTATAGCAAATGTATGGAATTTCCGGGTATCAATTGAAAATGTGTGGCCAAACTGCATATTTTTTCTACTTCTTAAATCTTCTATCTTCATTCTTGGTTTCTTTTTTAAATCAACTTAATATCACCAATTTTTTATTAAAATAAGAACACTAGATATCAGAAAAATAAAAGTATGTGTGGTTTATATCTAAAAGACCCGAACCAATATTTGGCTCACGTGCCATTTGGGCAAGGCGAGGCTAATCCCATCGCCTCGCCAAAATAAAATAAAAATGGACATGATTTAGCTAAAAAACCATGCCACATCCATAAGCCACGATCCGAAATTTCGGTCAGGTGTTATTTTGTGTCACGTTGTGATTTTGGTCTTAATTTGCAATTACAGACCGTTAGATTCAACGAAAGGCAATGATCTAAGGAAACATTGAGTGGGGATCAAGGGAAACCCTAGACAGTGTAAACCTATTGCTATATAAATGTCGCTATGAAACCATCTCCAGCAGCGCTTCCTTTGATCAAACTTCATAAACTCCCATCATTGCTCTTCTCGCGTTTCTATTCTTCTTTGTGTTGTTGTACAATCAAGAGTTCTCATTAACAAGGATGATGACTAAAGGACATGGAATAATCTATCATGATGGTCTCTCATCACTTAGCATTCCACCGTGTTTGATTCTCAAAACAGGATCGTTTCATTAAAATTTGTCTTATCTTCCCCCTTAAAGGCCTAGACAAATAAAGCTCTCACATTAAACGGTGATGAAACCCTCGCTTCCTATTGGCCTAGAAAGACATTTTCTAATGCAGAAGCTATGGTGAGGACACTTGGCATAACTCTATTGGTTGTAATAATTAATATTTGGTTACAATTTGGATACATCAAATACTTAATTGTCCTTTAGTAACGGTGTTGAAAAAAAAGTATTTGGCAATACTTATGTTAGAATTTAAACTTGAATTATTTAGTTACACCGTGTTTACACCTATACTTAACGGTACTTTAGCAAGGGTGGACAAAACTCATGTCCAAACCGTAAAATTAAAAAAAAAAAAAAAAAAACTAAAACCTAAAAACCCTTGAAAAGGAATTCTTATAAAAAAGGAAATCCTTAACACACCAAAAAAAGGAAACCGTTAAAAAAAAAGGTGAAATAAAAACCAAAGGAAATCGAGTTGTTCCTATAAAGGAATTTCTTTACGTATATATATTAAGATGATGCTATTTTGGGTGAGATTTCATCACAAGCAAACATGGAATGATGAAGATTTTGTGCCATTGAGTGTGTTGCTGAAAGAGAATATTTAATGGTGATTATCAGATTTGTAGGTATTGGAGAGATAGAAAGAGGATTTTTTCACTAACAACAAAACCATTAGGTTGCAAATAAGGTGTTCGACAAAATTCCTGAACAACCAGTTTAGTTCCACCATGTTTGCAATGGGTTTGATTTGTCTTGCGAATTTGAGAGCAAATGGATCTGGTGGGTTCAAGTTGCTCATACATGATATGGAAGATATTTTTTCCGTGGATGATTACAAAGGAGTTGCTGTTGGTTCTTGGAATAGAGGAGATTTGTGGTCGAGTTGGCATCTAGAGTTCGGAAGTGGCTGAACTCATTGGAGTTCTGGGTTTTGATGAATTAGTGACCAAGAGAAAGAGGATTGATCTGTTAACATGGATTAAAGGGACTGTGTTTTCGTTGATATAGTGTTTTCCTAATTTATGGAACAATAAAAAGAAACCTTGATACAAATTTTATCTTTTTTATAGCCCTAATATATGTTTGTTGAGTTAATTTTTTGTTTTTTGATAGTTTAAACATCATTGCACCACATGAATGCAGGATGGAGACAATCCATTTCTTCTCAATAAATGCTTTCTGATTTTCTATTTCGTTGTTTTTGCATTCAGTTTTTGGTTCAATCAAGGTTAAGCGGAACGAATAATGTTGTTCAATGGTCTATAAATTATCTATGAATATCGTTTTTTAATTTTAGTGTTGTTAATTCTTATTTTATTAAATTTATGTTTATTGTATTACAATGTTGTTAAGTCTTGCAGGCACAAACATCTCAATGAGGTGCTCATATTAGAATTGGTTACAAACCCAGGGGTTAACAAATTTGATCTCACAAGACTCAAAATCAAGGCTACCATGGATATTGCTGGATCCTCTTGCAGGAACTAATTTATGACTTTGAAATCAAAATTTCACGGTAGGCAAGTCCAAGAGGTATGTGCAGTAAATTTTATGCCACATGGTTGCCTGCTATACCAATGGGTTTCCCATTATTATCTTCGTGGGATTCTAATATTGGTTGTTAAAAAGTGTAGCTATGTTTTTCTCACATACAAAAAAATATACCGGTATCCTTATATTTGACTGATTTTACGTACCCATTTGATTATATTTGTTTTTCATCGTTCGTCTCCAAAAAAAAGTCTGAACTAGAAACATAATTTAAAACTAAACCATCTTACATCTCTGTGTTTGAATGTATATATATGTTGAGCATTATGGGTTATTGTTAGTTCCTTGGATAAGTTAAATTTGGTTTGTCTTTTTACTGCACCAGTCCTTGACCTTGATGACCCATGTTTAGGTTGTGAAACAATAAATTGGAGTAATGTAGTATTGACAGCTGCAAAAAGGAAAATGTGTCTATATTTAATTCCATTAGAAAGAAGAATATTGCGAAGAAATACATAAAATGAATTGTAATATGGACGGATAAGGCGAGAAATAGATATGTAGGAGACTGATTTATCAATTGCATTTGCATTCTGTCTGATGTTTTTCATGAAAAACAATCTTGAGAATGACTGATTAATTTAATTTGGTGTTACGTCGATGCTTCTCCAATAAAAGAGGAGCGGAGATTGCTCAATGATCTTCCATATTCAGCATAGAACAATTATAGCTCCATAATTTCCACTCACTCCTCCTACCCCATCTGCAGTGCATTCTACTTTTGAGAATTCTCATGTTGTGGTTGATCCAATTAAATAACTAATAGCTTAACATTTCTCATTCATAATTTAAATCATTGAAATATGCGCATGTAGGGCCTCATCATATGCAATTTTGGATAGGGATATGCGGTTTCAAAAAAATTGTGACCATGTAGAGTCTGATTATACAAAAATATTGCAGTCCCCATAGCCTAATTTAACCCGATAGACATCACAAGAAATAATAAAGTTTGTTCTTATATCATCAGTACTATTTTACTAGGGAAATAAGCAAAGCCAAATATAGCAGAACTCACTTTTTGTATGGAAACTTCATTGAGTATCATTTCGAGATTTTATTTTTCCTTGGTATATTACATAGACACATGTAAGTGTGTATACATAGAAAGTCTATTATGTAGATATGAAATTGTAACGACATAAAAATATAGTTGTTATATAAAACAGCTTAGACGATGACTTCTTTGCACAAATATGATGTAATTTAAACTTTTCTCGGGAAAATATATTTTTAGCCAGAGCTTATCGAATCTCTGAATTTTTTTCAGCCTATATGTTGGTTAGTACTTGCATAACTGGATTAGTATTTGGCTTCAAAACTAACAATTAGTCTGCAATTTGTGGAATTGTTTTACAAAAGGTGTATAGTAATACTATTTGACTCATTCACAATTTGTGGGAAGAGTGTAAGTGTTTGTATCTATTTTCCTTCTACAAAGATGTATATCAATTGAAAATCTAATAAAGTCGATCTCGGGATACTTTATGGAGTGGTAAATTTTGTTATTCAACAGTGTAACTATACTATATATATATATATTTATTTATTTATTTATTGATGCATGTGAGCCGATTGATGTATGTATGTGTGATAAAATCTAACATTCTAGCGTCTCTTTGGGGTGCAAAGCACATGATGTAGTTAGACGTGAACCACGGAAAAACAATTTCTAATTTCACTTTTATGCAACAGAGGTTTCTGATTACATGTTTAGTTCAGCGTATTTAGGTACTTCAAATTGTATGTCGTTCAATACATGGATAAATTTGAACGCAAATTGTTAGTTATCATGCCCATATCTAGACTAAATTATGTTTTTTTATTTCTTAATTTGGGAACCTACTTACTTGGACGAAATGGCCTGAAATTTCTTTTACTTTTGTTTTTAATCTAATGTATGTGCAGGTTAAATCCAAGAAATTCTGACTGTAATTACAGTTCAGCAATCAAAATGATATTTTATGTTTATTTGCAGTATCGTGAGCGGATTATAGGGGAAGCTACATATGTCGCAATTCAGCCTTAATTTGTTTTTTTCCCTTAAACATTTCGACTTACTCATATATGTAAAGAGAAACGATCTATTGACACTATATTTCATTTTCTATTGTCACTATATTTCAATTTGGATGCACCCTGTTTGAAAGATTGGATGATTTCGCATGCAATGTTACTAACGAGCTAACGACATTTTGGATGCATCCTGTTTGAAAAATGTATCGCCCTGGGCATGGACAAACCCCGAGGCATCAATTGAAAGGAAAAAAAATGCCCGGTGCGTAGCACAGGCACAAATCTAGTTTTTACTTTAATTTTCAACCTGTTATTCTCTTTGAGATGGAATCAATCAGTAATTTCTTAGCAGTAGGTAGTAGTCCGTCTCAGTATTTATAACCTTTTGCAATTTATAGTGCAACACCAAGTCTGGGGGTCATAGAGAGATGATGATAACAATTTGAATTCTAATATTGTTTTGAGCGGTACTAGCTAGTAACGGAGCTTAGTTCACATGCATGTTGGCAATCATTTTCCTAGTTTAGTCGGTGGTCCATCATTACTCATCACTATATCTCTCTATGCTAAACTGGCTAATGTTGTACAGGGAAACAGTGAAAAAAAAAAAAAAAACATCGTAAAAAATAATACACCGGGAAAGCACTATCATCACCGGCCATTGCACCATGAATAAATGATAGCGGGTCGCGCCACAAACAATGTGCATCACTATGAATATAAATTGGCGGCCGTTGTGAATACAAAGATAAGATTCTGTAACTGCCGTGAATTCCAAAAAATTTACCAGGGTAAAATTATTTTAATGAATGAGGTATGAGAATAAAAATCCATTGAGAGTGTAAGTTGCATTTGGAGCAATTAGACATTCTATTGGTTTTTATTTTAACTGAATATTTGGATGCAGCTTGACACATGATAATACTATAATATTAATAAGCTAATTCATTTCCGCCCTTCACTGGCAGGCCACCAGGCACCAGGAATGAACAGTATTAATCAAATTGGATGGTCACTGCCAGATTTAAAAATCAAAGGAATCCAAATCAACTAATTGAAAGCATGTAGACAACAATAAAGGAATCGAAAATAAGTTACATGCATAAACAGATGATTATTTTAAATTCCTACTTGACTGCTCAGCGCTCATCAATCTTTCTAGCACAATTCTTGGTCATGTCTTTATTTAAACCGACCCTCTTAATCAGGTTTTGACTTCGCTCTTTATTTGAACGGACTCGCTAATTCCAGTTGGTTCAACGTATAGGTTTTGACTTGGCTTGTTCAACCTCTCTAACCCTTCGTCTAGAATTGCTGATATAGAGGGATAATTTACCTAATATTGTTAATAATGTAGTTGAATCAAGTGAGATACCAAGATGTCATCATTTGAGGGTTACGATAAAAAATCAATTCAGGGTTGCGATAAAAAATCAAAACTGCAGATGCAGTAGCAGCATTAATTGAAGATTAAACCAAATACCTTTTAAAGAAAGAGGGAGCTTACAAGACACCTATTGAGTTCAGATCCATTAGGCTATGTAAGTTTATTTTCTTTTATGAAGCAACTAGTGTGAAACCCGTTCTACGCACCGGGTATGATGGGAATCGGTTCCCATTTGGTAAGGCGGGGCTTCGCCCCGCACCCGTTCCAGAAGGGGTTCTAGTTAACAATTTGATTTTAATATAGTCGACACTAAAGAAATGATATTAACTTAAAATAGCTAGATAGCTCTAAAAGTGCGAAGCATTTGAAATGCTTCCCGTCGAAGATGATGTAATCAAGGAAATGCATTGATATATACTACCTTCATTTTTAGGCTAAAATGAAAAAGTGAAAGCATCTCTTTTCCAGAATCATGTACATGCATTAAGAATCAATCAGCCAATTCAAATTCTCCTCCATGCTCCAACTCCCTGTAGTTAAATGAAAAATCACACTCATTATATAATTGTATCAATATATGATATTAGAAATACCTAAAAAAATGATAATAATAAAAATATATTGTGAATTATTTATAATGAAAATCATATGAAGTGTTTCCCGTCGAAGATGATGTAATTAAGGGAACGCACTGATATAATTTTCTTTAGAAATCATGTACTTACGTTAAGATTCAAGTGGCCAACTTAACTGCTTTTCCAGACTCCAACTCCTTATAATTAAATGAAAAATCCCACTCATAAAGTTGTATCAATATATGATAATAGAGATGTAATCATATGAAGTGCTTCCCGTCGAAGATGATGTAATTAAGGGAACGCACTGATATATCTTTCTTTAGAAATCATGTACTTACGTTAAGATTCAAGTGGCCAACTTAACTGCTTTTCCAGACTCCAACTCCCGGTAATTAAATAAAAAATCCCACTCATATAGTTGTATCAATATATGATAATAGAGACACTATAAAAAAAAACGATATTAATATAAAACAGATTGCCAACTCTAAATACTACAAAGCATATGAAGCGCTTCCCGTCAAAGAAGATGTAATCAAGGGAATGCACTGATATATCTTTCTTCAAAAATAAAATATGTTTTCTGGCTACCAGTGTGAGGCCTTTCTTGAGTTCCTCGCTTCAAGAGACATCTTAAACAATGTATTGGAATAGACAAAATTCAAAAAAATGCAAGAAATCCGTAAATATTCGGTCAAGAACGCGTATGCTTGAGTACGGATTGCAAATCATTTGCTTGTGAAAATATACACAATTGTATCTTGAAATGTTGTTGAATGAATTGGAATATTCATTGCTACCAAATCATAGGATACAAATCAAAAGCTAGAACACCAATTATTTTTTTGAAAAAATTCATTCTTCTCCGAGTCCAAAATTTATACTATATTTTGAATACCTCCGGATGTAGAGGAATCATTTTACAATTCAATTTCCCATTGCATTTGAGACGATCCGTGAGTTGCTACAAAATGTAAATCCATGCATGGATTTAGGTAATAATAGCATATGGATGAAGATCCAATGAAATATCATGTGTGTCATTAAATCTCTCTGTCTTAAAAGTTGGCATATTTCAAGCTTGCACAATTCTTAAGGTAATGTGAAGAGAGGGATATTTTTGGTATTTTTCAGTTATATTTAGGGATAAGAAATGACCATATTTCAAAAACTATACCATAAATATTTGTAAACTTTACACAGTTTAAAAACATTTTGAAGAACCTACTTTCTTTACCCTATAAATATGTTTATTATTTTTTTGGATTTTAATAATAAATACTTGAATTATTCATTTTTTTTTGGATTTTAATCATAAATGTCCAAAATTAATATAGTAGTTTTTTTTTTCTTCTGGATTTTAGTAATAAAGACGTGAAGTTAATATATTAACTTTTTAAGAAAAATTCGATGATCATGATTTTTAAAAGATAAAGTAAACTCGGTGTAATTATGCGCAATAATTTTAGGTCATCTAATCAAAGATCTTGACCATCTACCGGTTAGACATATCGAATAATGAGGGTCGTCCTCCGGGTTTGTATCAACCATCTACCCAATCTATACCACACGGTGTTGGATCAACGCCCTATATTTCACGAAATTTGATCCGACGAATACGAATGGTTTTTATCCAAACCAATTAGAGCGCCCGGTTACACTCACCATCTAATAGAAGGGAGGGTAAGCTCCACCAGTGCTATGCACCTGGTATGATTGGAATCAGCCTACATTTGGTGAGGCGGGCTAGCTAGAAAGGGTCTCAATTAATAATTAGGACCAAAAAGTGGCATGCACATTCTTAAAGACACCACCACGATTCCAAAATTATAAGATATGTTGGATATTCCAAAAATATTATTTATTTTTAAAGATGCTAATCATATTGTTCCCTAAATAAAGTTTGGTTTTATGGATTAATTCAATTTTATTTCAATGCAATTTCGTATTTCATATTGATTATGAATTCCATAAGATATGTTGGTTTTCATATTCATTCCATTCCAAAGTAGATAGTATTTAACCCCTACGCACCGGGTATGACGGGAATCGTCCTTCATTTAGTGAGACGGAGCTTCCCCTCACCCGTCTCAGAAAGGGTCCTAATTAACAACTGAAGTGGACAATGGAAACACCCATTACCATCATTAGTTAATTAATAACCGAAGCCACCTGCCATGTATAGTTTAAAGTGTTGGGGAAATTTCTTAAAGAAAATTATTTTTGGAAAATTAAACCAACTTTTGAAATCAGTATGTAAATCAGTAAGTAATTCATGGTACTTCCAACATTAATACTCTAATGACAATGGATATGGCTAGATTTGAGGGCTATCAATCAAAGTAACACCACGATTACCCTTAGTCTTGTTGGATTTTAGAATACCTATGCGACATTCATTAGTTAATCAACTTTTAAAACTTAAAAATAAAGGAACAAAGTATCATTAATACCTACTTTCGTAACCCCGATAATGTCTTCCAGGTAGGCCAAGTCATGTTTGTACTTCTCCCATTGTACACTCTCGACCTGCCTTACATACCAAAACATATATTTGCGTTAAGAATTCAATAGTCGCCTCAACTGCTCCTCCAGGCTCCAACCCCATGAAATTAAATCAAAAATCATATTCACTCTTTATTTATCAATATATTATATTTAGAGACACTAAAAATATATATGATATTCAAATAAAATAGATTTCTAACTCTAATTCTAAATAGTGCAAAGTAACTGAAGTGCTTCCCGTCGAAGATGACGCAATGAAGGAACTGCACAACGTGAACCATCTCCAAGATCCAAATCCTGGTAATTAAATGAATATTCACATTCATTATATACTGTTTATAAATATTTTGATATTAAAGACACTAAAAAAATATTATTAATATAAAATAGATAGCAAACTTTAAATAGTGCAAAGAAAAAATCCTAGCGGCCAATTTAATTGCTCATTCAAGCTCTAACTTGATGTAGTTAAATGAAAAATCATACTCACCCTATATTATATCAATATGCGATATTCAAGACCCTAGAAAAACTTATATGAACATAGAAATATGTTGCCAACTTTGAATGGTGCAAAGCATATGAAGCGCAACCCGTCCAAGATGATGTAATCAAGGAAACACACCGTATGAACACCTCATTTACTTGTGTTTCAGAAATTCGACCGAAACGATTATTTACTTGTAAAATGAGTACTATCAGCATGTGTTCAAGTGAAAATCGAAATTTCTTAGATTTTCCAACTATTTATGCCAATTGCATGCCAATTTGTTTAGAGTAAGAGTCAATTATATCGTACCCAATATCACACATTAATACTAAAAAAAAAAAAAAAAAATCATTACCACTGAATTATATAGGTGAAAAATAAAAATATCATGGGAATGAATAATTTTCATACTACCAAATTATAATAAAACATAGACGAAAGTAATAGATGAGGTGTAACTGGTTTAACCTTGTGTAAGCGTATTATTTCAAAAGATGGAATCTTTTCCTCAGATTCGGTACTCATGGTCTCCTACTACCGCAATCTCGTAACCATTTGCGCCGAATTGATTACACATTTGAATGTACTTGCAAAACAAACATCAAAAAATAATTAAATGAGACAACGAAAACGTAAATCGCATGGTATACAGAAGAAAAAAAACTCAACAGATCTCTAAACGCGTGAAGAAACCTGCAAACGCCGATGCCTTATATACATACACCAAACCCACAAATTCCATAAACAAAGACCGTGTTTAGGAAACAATATTATTTTCAATAATCAATAATATCTTTATAATCCTTCTGTATTTCATTGTTGCAATATTTTTGTTCTTAACGATATTAAAGGAATTTCAACTGAGTTTAATCGCTAAGAAACCCATGGTACGTGGATTTCCTCTTTTTATAGTTATTTCAAAAATTCAAGGTTATCTAAATATACTCTTTTATAGGGATGAAGAATGATTTGCATCCTTTATTAACCATTGATTTTGTTTATATTAGTAAATTAACCATATTAATGGAACTTGTTAGATTGTGTTTAGGTAAATAATTAGATTTTTTTTAGATATTAATGGAACTTGTTAACATAAATATAAATATTAATTTAAAATATCAATTAATATAGTAATTTTTATATATTGTTAGTTTTTCCTTTTTTAGATATTTATCACCAATACTAAAAATTAATATAGTCATTTCTAATTATATTTTTCCTTTTAAAAGATTCAAAAAATATACTTCTTTTTTTATTCCATAAATATGTTGATTTTTTTTATAATTGATTTTCTTTATTTCAGTCATAAATGGTTGAAATTAATATTAGATTTTTAGTTTTAGATTTGTTTTTAGATATTAATGGAACCTGTTAATATAAATATAAATTTTAATTTTAAATATCATTTAATATAGTAATTTTTATATATTGTTAGTTTTTCCTTTTTTAGATATTTATCATCAATACTAAAAATTAATATAGTAAAAAGATTTAAAAAATATAAATCATTTTTTATTCCATAAATAAGTTGATTTTGTTTTAATAATTGATTTTTTTTATTTCAGTCATAAATGGCATAAATTAATATAGTAGTTTTCTCTAAATTCTTGATTTTTTTATTTTAGTCATATATGTATGGAATTAATATATTATTTTTTCTATTTTTAGGATCTTTTACAATAATTACATGAAATTATAAAAAATTATTTTATTCCATAAATATGTTGAATTGATTTTTATTTTTATTTTAATCATAAATGTCCAAAATTAATATAGTAGTTTTCTTTATTTTCTGGATTTTCACAATAAATACACGAAATTAATATAGAAATTTTTCTAAATAATGAGGGTCGTCCGTCGCGTGTGTCCCAACAATCCATAGAATCTACACGCATTGTCGGATCAACGCCCATATCTAACGAAATTTCATCCGACCAATCGAATGGTTTCTCAATTAGCCAATGAAAGTGCGAGGTTATGCTCACCAACCAATAGGAAAGAGGGTAAGCTCCACCATTGCTGTTTTTATTCTGGAGTGAGGGATGCTATTAAGTTTTTAGGTTGTTCATTACAAACCTTGTGTAGCCTATGAATGAATAAGAAGAAAATTAAATTTTCTAAACACAATCATTCCCAATCGTTGATTCAAACAAAAGATGTTAATAGGTAATTGTAGTATGATAATGATAATGAAACTGAAAAGAATTATATTTAGAGTTGTAGTGCACTTTTTACATACCTGATCAAACAGCAGGTTTGGTGTTCAGATCAATCGGTTTCTTCTATTTGACTTTTGACATGAATCAGAATAAACCTTCTGAAACTCAAACTTGGTAATCCTATAACTTTAAAATTCGTATTGTGTTTGAACCGTTTAGCTCACCATATTATTGAAGAAAGCCAGCATAATAGAATCAGCCAGACTAATTTCACTTGAGCAAAAACTAACTCAAGTTATGAGGCAGACCAATGTGTGTGCTCTCTTCTTGAATACGGTTCTGTATAGCTTGGTAGAAACATCGAGACAATCTTTTCTTATAATAAGGGACCCCAAAAGATACATATGGCGTCACCACAATCGTTCTGCTCTCTGGTTAAACCATGTCATCATTGCCAACTCATCCCAAAAGATAATCGAAACGTTGCTTTTAATTGAAACCCTAACCGACAATAGAAACAATATTTTAGTTTCCAAGTTCTCCAAATTCGAAACGACGCATCTCTTATTAGTTACTTTTCGGATCCTACAAATATAGAAGATAATGATTTTACCTTCATCCTCCTCAAGAAAACCTCTTTTCGAAAGATACTCATCACCGATTTATTGATATTTAGTTTTATGTTCATCTCGGCAATCATTTTCTATTACTCAGAGTAGGAGACAAATCTGGAAAAGAAACACTCAATTTTTTCAAATAAGCATAATAGCCATTGTTAGGGTCTCATTTGTAATTTCCATTATGTATCCAAAAGTTATTCGGCCTATAACCAAGATATTGATGAGAATAAGCTTGCAAAATTGAAGTAGATAGGTTCAGGGATTCCTGATTGGTGTCACAATACTTGAACAACGTGTTGTGAGTCCGGACCACCACCGGAATGGCAAAGCTTATCTGATGCCAATGTGATTGAGCATATGTGCATAGATATACTACCCCAACTTACCATTTATAGTTTCACATTGAAAGAAGGAAGCGACATTAGATATACAGTAGCAAAAGTTTGGGTTGGTGGCCTGTGAACGAGATTATCCAAAAAAAAAGATGCATAAGTTTGTATAAGAAGTAACCATTGAAGGTAGTATCCCGTAGGATGATTGGAGTTATTAAATTAAAAACCAATATGAAATGGGTTTGTGGCCTTTATTCTTCAATTTTGGTTGGTGGCCTTTATTCTTCAATTGTTTCCTTTGTTTTCATTGCAACGTAACATGTTGAATATTCACCACCGACTTATTCAAATGTTCACACCTATCTAGATTAATCTAGAAATATCTAAGGTTGGTCAAAATTTCTAGAGTTAGAAACATATATAGAGTCAATTATAGTAGGCTCTCTAGAAAGATCATGTAGAGTCGGTCACTTTTAGGTCTCTAGATTGTTCTCTAGGTTACTATATATAGGGGATGATACTCCCAATTGTAAGCACCGATCAAGATAGAAAGTGAGTGATCGAGTGGAGTAAAGTCTGTAAGGTTGTGTGAGAAATTGAGTGTCTGTACAAAGCTTAGTGTACAAATTAACTTGTGATTAATAAAATTAAGTTTTTAACAAGTGCAATTTTTCCCACCTAGCTTCTCAAACTCAACATTTGGTATCAGAGCGGGACGGTCAGGGACGCCGCGAAGCAGAGATCATATTCGTGATAGAGTGTACAGTCGATGAGGACTGTGTGTTTGTTGGTCGGGACCATACAAGTTGCGATAAGGTGTTGCAAGAGTCACAAGGAGTGTGAGTTTGTTCATCGGGAACCATAGAAGTTGCGATAGGGTGTCGCAAGGATCACGATGGCGGATCTCATTACCGCAGCCGGAGTTGTTAGGATCAACCACACCAACCACAAGTACTGGCAGTCGTGTATTAAGTCATATTTATAAGGACATGACCTCTGGGAGGTTGTTGGTGGTAGTGATACAAAATCACCACCAAAGGAAGATACAGAAGCTGTGAGGAAATGGTGTATGAAAGCTGGGAAAGCGATGTACGTTATCAAAATAACCATCGAGGATGAGTTATTGGATCACATTGAGGATGCGGCCACGCCGAAGGAAGCATGGGATGCTCTCAACAAGTTGTTCTCAAGGAAGAACGATGCTCGTCTCCAACAGCTGGAAAGTGAGTTAATGAACTCAAAGCAGGAAGGTACGCCAATTAACCAATACTTTATGAAAATAAGAAATTTAGCAAAAGAAATATCTTTGCTAGATCCGACAAATAAAATTTCAGAAGAAAAATTGTTAAGAATAATAGTAAATGGATTAAGACCGGAGTACCAGTTTCATGTCACTTGTACACAAGGGTGGCAAAATAAACCTTCCCTTACAGAGAGAGAAAATCAATTAGTAGCTCAAGAGACTCTGCTAAAAATATTTAGCAGTATCTCTGTAAGAGACGAAGAGGAGGCACTCTTTAATAGTAAGAGTAAAGGAAAATTTAGAAAGAAAGACAACGATGGCGGACCTAAATATCTGCAAGAGAAGAGATATCTTCCAGGGGGAGAAAAAACGAGTGAGTACTCAGAAGAGTCCTCTGATGAGTCTGATAGAGGACAAGACCGTACGTGTTACCATTGCGGTAAATTCGGTCACTTTTCCAGAGAATGTCGTCTTAAAAAGAAAAAACCGATTGAAGGAAATTTGGTAACAGTCGATAGTTTCCAAGTTGATAGTGAATAAGAGTGGGACATGCAAGCATCAGTCGCCCTAACTGAATTGGTTGAAGAACTAGAAATAGACTTCGATAAGCGTGGAAGCGAAGAAGCATTGGCTGCAATTTTTGACAGTGGAGGAGTGAACTACGAATACGACTGGGATGATGATTCCATGTGCTCGAATCTCATCAATAAAGACAAAGAGATGTTGTCTGGCATATGTGAAGACAAAAAGATGTTGTCTGGCATATGTGAAGACAAAGGAGATCAAGTAATGGTACACTACATTCCATCAAATAAAGGAGAGCAGGCAAACGAATCAACTGTGGACGTTACAAAGGAGTATGCTAGGCATACCTCTGACAATGCGAAACACGCTAACGAGGTTACTATTTTCCCAACTAATGGTAAGTGCTACAAATCAGGGAATAATGTGTTTGACGGAGTGTCGTCGTGGTGGTTAACACAAGAGATGGTACCTCTATATTCAAAGAAATCAGAAGTAAAAGAACATGTGGTACTGGGAGACCAAGCTCAAGGTGTAGATACGAAGGAACCTAAATATGCTCCCGTAGTTAGAGAAAATGATGTTGATCAGAGTCGGCGAAAAGATCGAAGTTCATCAAGAATAAAATTCCAAGAGAGTATTCTAAGAAGTAAGAGAGATCCAGCACCAGAAAAAGGGGAAGGCACACGTCTACGGAGGCAAGAACGGAAGGACAAACCAAATGAGAAAGAATTCTGCTCACCTTGTCAAACAATGATCGCGAGAAACACTATAGGTGAAGTGGGAAAGTCGGTGTTGAGGGGGAGTGTTGAATATTCACCACCGACTTAGTCAAATGTTCACACCTATCTAGATTAATCTAGAAATATCTAAGGTTGGTCAAAATTTCTAGAGTTAGAAATATATAGAGTCAATTATAGTAGGCTCTCTAGAAAGATCATGTAGAGTCGGTCACTTTTAGGTCTCTAGATTGTTCTCTAGGTTACTATATATAGGGGATGATACTCCCAATTGTAAGCACCGATAAATCTAGAAAGTGAGTGATCGAGTGGAGTAAGGTCGGTAAGGTTGTGTGAGAAATTGAGTGTTTGTACAAAGATTAGTGTACAAATTAACTTGTGATTAATAAAATTAAGTTTTTAACAAGTGTAATTTTGCGCACCTAGCTTCTCAAATTCAACATAACATAAAGAATTGCTTCTCCAAATTGTCCTACGTACCAGGACCTTAGATGCCTTCGGAAGACCAGTTGGTAGCGAGGAGAAAGATGATGGAGGCTGCGAAGGGATGTAGGATGGCACATTGCAGACCATAGTGCTTAAAAAAGGGCAAGAAACAAATAGATGAGTGGATTCACTTCTTTTCTTAGACGTTGCGCGATGACGAACCAAGTGAAGAAATAACTTCTATGGAAACTTCACATTTAATCAACGGATGACGGTCACATAGGTAACCCAATAGAAAATACTTATATATTTTGAAGAAAATAAACATTATTATCGTTGTTTTTTGTTTCTTTTTCTTTTTGGAAAATGAGATGTATTAAAAGAGAAAACTGCGCACAAACTGTGATCAGGATGACAAGAAATCGAAGATGGAAGCAACAGCCAACGGGAAATGAATTAACAGAGAAATGAAGAAAAGGGAATGAAAGAAAAGAGAAATTTTAAGGGGGTAGTGCTCACGAAAGACCACTAATAATAATTGCAACATCATCGTTACGATAAAACATGCAGGATACATGTTCAGCAAATGGAGTTCACATCAACATAACTAAAGAGGAGAATCAATTGTACATGGTTATGGTGAGTTTCAATGACAAACTCCAAGGGTGGTGCATTCTTAGTAGCCAGGAGCGGGAATGAGGACGGGAACGAGAGCGAGGACGGAAACGTGAATCGTAAAATTTTGAAAAAATGAAATACGGGGAACGAGTCGGGAACGTAAACTAAATGTTATAGAAATATTAGCTATATTACGAATTCTCCAAATTTGTAATCAAGAAATAAGACAAAAACATTAAATATTTTAAAATCTCATTTAAATGCAGCAATATATCTGGTTCATTCACTTTTCTTGTTTCTTGGTTTTGTTAGGAGCACTCTTAACTTGACTTTGTGCTTGTGTTTCTCTGTTCTTATGAACTAGGAGGTGGAGGTGCAGGGGAAAATGGAGGGATATGAGCAGATTTTCACTATGTGTGTTTAATATAGGCTAACATAAGTACAGTTGGGCTTAATATAAGCTAAGATAGGCCCAGAATTAACTAATAGTCCCTATTTTGTGCTAAACCCTAAACGAAATCTTAGATTAGATTTTCCTTCTCTCTTTCATGTTCCGCCTCCTATGAGTCCTCTCTCACACATCTTCCACCTCTCTTGATCTGACACCAAAAGAAAAGAAAAAAATCTTTAATATTATCTTTTTCTTTCTTGTTCCTCTTTAATCAGAATCTCTATCTATTTTTATTTCTTTCTTCTTCTTTTGCTTCTTTTCTAACACGTTCTTTCCTCTGTTTTTTATAAACTAACACGGAGAAATAATTGTGGAAATTGACGGGAATTCGAGGGACACGATTTTTGCCTGTTAGGATCGTGTTTCACCCATGTTAGGATCGCGTTCCCATCACGATTTTCAGGGAGGAACGCAAATTCGCGGTTCTCACAGAAATTCGTGATGGCTTTGCACGTTCCTGGATACTAAGGGTGCATTTGTTTTATAAGATAACTTTATTAATCACTTCTGTATCAAATAATCAACCATTGATCCTCTCTTTACCTGCAATGGAAGTAAAATTTAATAATTAGTGCAAATATTGATGCCAGTGGAGTCATTTTTTTTAATTAAGATAATAGAGAGCAATATATTCCAACAATAAAATTAGCAGTTACTATTGATGGCCAAAATAATATGCGTTAAAAAGGACACAACATAAGTAAGTTTAAAGAGACACATCATTGGTAGTTTCCTTTCGGCGTTGTTTAATTGTTGCAGAAGATAATATTATTTGAGTATTTAGAGGAATGGGTCTCTTTTATTTTTATCAAATTTTATAAAGAAGAAAAGGTAAGATCATGCTTCTTTCTCCTATTACTTAAAATTATATATAGTTCACAAAATAACATCTCAGAGACTGCACAGACTTCCACTGTCATGATTCCGGTGCGTATGCACCGGGTTAGAGGCTTGTACATAGAATTGGTTTGAGAGGAGATATGATTATGCTGGATTTCTTAAATTGAAAGATTTTGGTGTTCTTCCATCCACCATATTCCCATATAAAACTACTTTTACATCCATGATTAGAAGCCATTTGTGGAATTTATTGTTTCCTTCTCACTGATTGATTAAACTGATCTTGATAAGCTTGTTTTCCAGCAGATCTGGACAACTCAAAACTGAAAACCCCTTCTTGTATGGCTGAATCTTCTGATCAGATCTAAGAAGAAAAAAAGAAAAATGCTGGCGGCGTATAAACCTTCCTCCTAGGGTTTTCAAAGAACTCTCTCACTGATTTTTCACACATATATATACTGCTTTTACTTACACCCCTATTACATCAGATTATCTAATTGGTAACCAGGTGGCATATATAAATTCCTCCTAGTATGTATATATATATTACACCCCTATTACTTATATATATATATATATATGCCGGCGGCCCTAAGAATTCCTCCTAGAAATTCTTAGGGCCTATTCCTATGCACATGCAAAAAAAAAAAAAACTGTTTGGCGTGGCATGGCAAATCAATTGCGCCACTTTGGACCACTAAGCGATAGACTTTCTAGCAAGCGAAATTATGAATAACGCCAGCGATAATCAACTTATCGCCGGCGTTAATGTTTTTACCGCCAACGTTATTGACTCTAGTGCCAACGGCTAGTTCTTTATCGCTATAAATATATAAATTTCAAACTCAAAAGTTACCCCAATTTTTTTACACAAAAATTTCTCTTTTTCTCAATCTAATTTATTTGTTCTATTTTCTCCAAATGGCACAATTAACCCAATTTGATTCGGCAACACAACTTGATTTTTTTGGAGTAGTGCTTGAAGGTGCCGTTAAGAAGATATGTGATAGTTATAAAGAAATAAGTAAGAAGCAAAGAAGTCTTCAAATTTTGGATATTAAGCAAGTCAAAACCGCAACTAAGAAAGGGCAAAAAAAAGTTCAAGGCAAGGCAAATCAAGGAAAAACAAATTTGAAGCAAAAGAAGAAGATAAACAAAAGAGACTCCATTCATGAGCGCATTGATTGGAAGTTTTGTGAAATGAAGAATATGAAGAAAATTGTCCATACAACTTTTGCTTACAATGTGTCCAATGGACAGGACCCTGCGGCACAATGTCTGACGGCCAAAGTAATAACTAGAAGAGCCAGTATTCCGAAGGTATCTGCATTTCTGCAACAACTAGCTTGGTGTTGTGCACTGACGATCCCTTGAAATTTGATGAAATGAAAACAGTCCCTTTTGGCTATGATGAAGATGTAAGTTGAATATGGGGCAATTAGATAAGCTATTAGTATATGTTTCTATTTCAACTGAATATAGCCAAAAGCGACCAGTTGATCCAAGAACATGTCAAGAATCAAAATTGAATTTACAATACATAAACATACACTAATTTGGAAGATTCAATTTCACAATTGGCTACCCGTTCAACAATCTTTCCACAAGAATTTTTGTCCATGCCTTTATTCGAATAAACCATCTCAACTAACCTGGTCTTCGCTTGGCTTTCCTTGGCTGGGCTTGTTCAAACTCTCCACCCCTTTGATTCAAATCGTTGACCCTTTTGAAGATCATCCATTACGTTTAAGAAATCACACTTTAGATTATATTGAATACAAATAATTGGACCAACGTTGTATCTGCAGCTGAACAAAATACCAAGATGACATTTTTGGCTTCTCTAAAATATATCCCACATATTTATTAACCATAACCCAAAAAGTTGAAGTTAAAATAAAAAGTCAAAAGTTAATATGAAACACCAAACAAGTTTTAATTTTCTACTAACAATTCAACCTAAATCTCCTTTTTTACTCAAAATCAAAATAAACCCTAACTTTTTTTGTTAATCATACTTAAAATTGATTATCATTGTTTTTAGTATTATCACAAATTGAACAATCATATATAAACCTTGATTCTTACTTTTTTTCCCAAAACAAAATAAATTTTAATTGTTTTTTCTCTAAAATAATTTTTTCTTAATCATGATTACATTAAAATTGATGTATATTCTAATTGTTCACTTAAAAAAACTCCACAACAACATCAAACGAAATGGAACAAACTAAGATTTTTTTTATTTTTTTCCTATCACCATTCTTCTAGAACTCCATAAACATAATTCATCAAACAAAAAAATCTCTAAGATCATGTTTTTTTTTCTTTTCAATCATGATTATATTAAGATTGATTGAGGGTATTCATTATTCTTCAAAAACATTAATTATATCAAATATCTTACATATAATTAGCTCCTTTTTTGTTGTTGTTGATTTAAAGATTTAATGATTGTATTATTATTTTGGGCTATATATAATAATTATATATAATTTTATGGGCTATGTAGAATGATTATAAAGGTGTGTTTGGTTAGCTTAAACACTTATTTTAGATGGGCTACGGTTAATAATTGTGTGGGCTATGTTTAAGAGAAGCCACATTTTTTGAGGGTTAAAATGAAAAACCAAAAGTGCACAGGGTAATTAATTGTGGCATTAGTTGAAAATAAACTAGTTATAGATTCAAATCAAAAATCCCTAGATGGACCAGAAATACAAATTTTAGATATTATCCATCATCATAACCACTGTGTATAGATCTAACATAAAAACCATTGATTCAACTCTTCTTCTTACTCTTGTCTTGTTACACATCCACTAATCTGATCCCTTGCTGTTCTTTGTAGGTGAAAAAGTTAACCCTTCCAAACAACATGCGACACCCAAAGAGTTCAGATCCATCAAAATGTATGTAAGTTTATTTTGTTTTATGAAACCAAAAGCACTATAAAATAAAATGATTAAATTGACAGGAAAACCTCTTCTCAAACCAAGACACATTTGTGAAAGGTTTAACCTTGGCGGAATCAGATTAAACTGATCAGCCACGCATCTTCCACCAGTTTTTCCATCGTATGCTATAACCTTCTTTAACAAAAACCTTAGAAAAACCCAAGAAAAAACTTGAGATTTGTGGATTTTTTTCTCAAATTTTGTCTTTGTTTGGAGGATTTCGAGGATTGATCTGGTGGTAATATCATAAATACAATTGGTTTGAGAGGAGAAATCATTATGCTCAATTGAACTGAACTGAAAGATGGATGGGTTTTGCTTCTACCATTTCCCATACAAAACTAATTTTACATCTATGAGAAGCCGTCTGTTCTGGTTTTTGTTGTTTCCCACTGATTAATTAAGCAGATCTGGAGAACTCAAATCGAAGAAGAAATCTGAAATCCCCTTGATTGGAGTTCAGAACTAAGAACAAGAAGAAAAAAAAGGCGGCGTAGAAATCCTCTTAGGGTTTCAAGTCAAAGAAGTGAGGTGATGACTGAGACCCTAATTTGATTACTCTCTTGGTATCTGTATACAGATTTTACTTACACCTCTTTTACATCAGACACCTACTACTGCTTGGAGATTTTTAGGACCGTCCAAGGCAATAACTAGAAGAGCAAATGATCGGAATATATATATGCAACAACTAATTAGGTGTTGTGTGCTGCTTCACTGAAACGGAATAGGGTTAGTGGCAAGTGAGTAAGTGACCACGAGTGCATGACAAATTGATCAAACGAAAACAATCCATTTTGGCTATGAAGAAGATGTAATTTACATATATAATCTATTAGTAAAAACAATTTCAACTGAATCTAGAAGGCACCCGGATACATGATATTTTTATTTAGTCTTTTTTTTTGTTTTTTAGTTTCTACTCTGGTCTTTTAATCCAGTCCATCTCATTGGATTAGTGTAAACACATCAAGGATGTTGCCCATTGGATTACCGTCCTTCCTTGCTTATTAATACGTTTGCCAATTGGTCAAACAGTTTATTCGGAGAAAATTAGAAATGATACTCGACAGTCTAACATGTTTGGTGAAAATTAATTGGAGTTTGATTAGTATCAAGGGGTGTAAATTTTCAACTCTTCCAACACAACACAACTCCAATCAAATCTCATCCCATGTTCATATACGCCTGCATAAATTTTTCACATGTTTAGTGGATTGAACTTGTATTTACCCCAACCCAATTCCTTTCATCGCCAGAGGAAGTGGACGCAATATATAACAGTTTCTTGGAATCAACTATGTTATACATTCCGTTAGAAGGAGTACTACTGTATGTGGTAGGGAAACTAATTCCATACAATATCTATTTTTGCTGATTAGATTTCTAATTTGAACATCATTAGGGTGTGGGAGTAATCTTCAATTCAAAAGATAGTGGATAGACGTGTTCTGATGGTAGATCCTGCCACCAGCAAGGTGCATGCGAAATTGCACCGATCGTAACGTTTATGTAACCAAGTGGTCCTTAATCCTCTATAGCATGCATTCATGACCTATATACGACCCTTGGTCTAGAAATTTATCTCGATATAAAAATTACATCGATCATGCATTTTCTGTGTATTCATACCGATTTGATCAACTGAAAATAATCCCTTTTGGCTATGAAAAAGATGCAAGTTGCATGTGGAGGAAATGATTAGATAAGCTATTGGTAAATATTTTTTCAACTGAACTCCCACCTTATTAGAGTTTTCCGGAATAATAGGCTTATTAGTCCCCACACTTCACCGGCCGGCAACTAGCAATAATACATTTTTAATCAAATTGACTGGTCACAGACTAGATTAAAAACCAAATGAATCCAAATCAACATAAAACAACAATATCTACACGAATAATAAAAAATGATGAATTTTTATACAAAAATATATGTTCAGTTCAGAGTTGGGTACTTCAGATGCATCAATCTTTCCGGCAGAATTTTTGTTGATTTATTTATTTGAATGAACCCTCTTAATTAACCAGGTTTTGACTCGGCTCTACTTGACTGACCTTGACCCAACTCTCCGCCCCTTTTGATTGAGCTGCTTCAACGTGGAGTTTATCCCCAAAGTCCTTCAAATCGCTTAAGACCATCATGATTAAGCTCATACATAACATTCACGCTTCAGGATCCAAGTTGCATCTGCAGCTCAATCAAGTAAAAGAATACGAAGATGTCATCAACAGTTCGGGTTACAATAAAAAACCAAAAATACAATACTAGTGCAACATTAATTGAAAATTAACCAAGTACCTCGTAAACTGTGAAATGATCCGATGAGAAACCCACAGATTTCAGATCCATCAAAAAAAATTAATGTAAGATTATTTTTGGTGTTGAAAAGTAAGATTAAATTGAGAGTACTAGTATTATTATGATCAAGTTAACTTACTGAAGTGCTGAGAGGAAATATCATTTTGCTGCATTCTTGATTCTAAATAATTTTTAATTAAGTATCTCTACCACCACCACATTCTCATACAAAACTCATGCTTTTTGACTCAAGAACCAGACCCATCTGTGTTTATTGATAAAAAATGTTAAAACAAAGAACCAATCAACCCTCTTCACCGGGTTAATTTTGAATTGGCTCTTCTATAAATTCCTACCTAGGCTCTTAATATACTTTTTACCTTATAATGATTTTCATTCCGAACAAAGTTGCATCCAGTGAAAATAAAATTGGTTGTAACATATTTGTTTCCCGGATTAATAAGCCCATTAGTTCCAGCAAACTCCGGCTGGTCACCAGGAATCAATATTAATGTATTTATCAAATTGAATTGTTACAGCCGGGAATACAATCCAAAGAAATCCAAATACTCAAAAACTTGTCGATAACATAGCAGGAATCGAAATTGAATTTACATACTTAAACAAATGATTAATTTGGAAGATATAAATTCACAATTGACTGCTCCCTCATCAATCTTTCCACTAGAAATATGTTTTTAGTCCTTTCAACCCTCTCAAATAACAAGGCTTTGGCTTGTCTCTCCTTGATTAGTCTAGTTCCAACCTATGTTGTAAAAGGCTAGCGCCAAAGGCACACTAGGCGCAAGGCTGGCGCCCAGGCGCCAAATTATACCTAATTGTGGTTTTTTCTATAAAAAAAGTCCCTCGCCTGGGGCGCCTTAGGCTCCAAAAGCGCTAGGCGTTGGGCTTCCAACTCGCTACCCCTCAGATTCAAATCGCTGATATAGATGGACTTTCTCTGGGTTTACATCTCTAAGATCCTTTGCCACATCTACCTTGTAATGACAAACCATCGGCATCAGAGTTGCATCTTACCCTGAATCCAGTAAAACATAACAAGATGCTATCAATTGGGTTACGACCAAAAAACAAAAATACACAACTAGTAGTAGGAGGAGGATTAATTGAAAGTAAAACAAATACCAGGATATTAGTCTTCCAGGAAGTTAGTTCCTCCATTGACATTCTTAAACCCATAGCCTTGGAAATCTGCGGATCAAGTAAAATACCAAAATATCAAGAGTTGAGTCATAATAAAAAAAACAAAAAAAATGCAGAGGTAGTAGTAGTAGTAATTCCATTAATTGAAAATAAACCAACCAAATACCTTTTTAAGGAATGAAGAACCAAGTTAAATACCTACAAGAGTTGACAGATCCATTAAAACAACTGTAAGATTTTATTTTCTTAATTTTAATTTTATGAAACAAAAATCACATTTCACATTGAGAGTAGTAATAGTATGATCCTACCAATATTTTGAGAGGAAATATCATTATGCAGGCTTTGGTTTTGATCAGTATCTCTGCGACCACCACATTCACATACAAAACCGCTTATAAATCCAAGATCCATTTGTGATTTCTTGCCCCTGATTCGACAAATTATAAAAACAAACATTTCAACACCAAAAAGAGAAAATCAAAAAGCAAATTAAGTTTGAAATTAAATAACCAATCAACACTTGAAAGAATAGATCAAAGCAAACATCAAAGACAAAGGTACTAAAAGAAACACCTTTCCCTTTTCCCCCACAGCTTCTTCTAGTTCACCCAAAAGTTTAAGCTAACAGTGAGATGAGAGAGCAGTGAAGAAGTGAATACAGGGATGATAATAATATTTTATAATAAGTGGGGTGAGTTCCAGAGAATTAAGTTTTAACCAGGGTATGGTTAATTTATTACATGGGTTAAATTTCCAACAACCTGCAATAATGTTTTGTACCATTGTCTATCAATTCTTTTTCCTCGTGTGATCTCAAGGATGACTAGGAAGAGGACTAGTACTAAGTCCAATTTTCAGCATTGCACATTCTCTTAGTAGGGAGAGAGATGTGTTAAGAATTTTTTTACAAAGAATTTGAGTGAAAGAGGATTAAACAATTGAAAATTTAAACTTAAAGACAGAGTTTAAAAGAAAGACCCTTTTCACTTCCTTCTGAGCTTCTTCTAGTTCACCCAAAAATTCAAGCTAAGCTGTTGAAGTGCAAACAAATTTAAGAAGGAGAGAATGAGAACAGTGATTAATAAGTGGGGGTGAGTTCCAAAGACCTTTAAGTTTTAACCATGGTAAGGTTAAAAGTCCAACAACCTGCAATAATGTATCATGTGTTGGCTTGAAACTTTTATCTTGCGTGGTCAAGGCTGATGAAGAAGAGTAGGACTAGCACTAATTTCAATTTTGGTCATTGCACGTTCTCTTGGCAGTGGAGATATGTGGTCGAACTGTTTTACAATTATTTGAGTGAAAGAGGATATGCTCAAATCCACGTCCAATCACATGAATTTTCCAGGTAAAAGGTTTGTGTGAAGAAATGATACTGGAATGAAAGTGTTTGGAGCAAATTATAGTGTTTAATGAGTATCATAGAGTGCATATTTTCAAATCTTCCACCAACTTCACTCAAATCTCATCTCATATACTTCTTTCATCTTCATCTTCTTGAATTTTAAGTGAGTTTACTACAAGAAAGAGTAGAGAAAGAAAGAAAGGCGTGCAACGATCAATGGTTGCCCCTCCTCTCAAGATGCAACATCTCGACCGTCGAAGGTCACCTGGCTAGCAAGTTCCCCAAGATCGACTTGCCAAGCCACAACAACGTTTTACATGTTTTCCAAAAAACATTCGAGACATCAACACACACAGGGGGATTCTCTTTGGGTATTGGTTTGGTGGTCTACAGCGTGCGGCGTACACTACGCCTCTCATAAGGAAGTGTCATAAGGGTGAGGCGCCTAGTAAATATGGGAGTTATGTGGGAAACGTTCATGGGACATAAAGCTGTGAGTTAACAAACTTTATGGACATCAATTTCATAATGTTAACAGTTTCATGAAAATAAATTTCATGTGTTATCCACATTATGGGACATCAAGTCCATGCATACGGTTACCACCTCCTCCCATTTACTCCTCACTCCTTAATAAGACCAGAGTACGTTTCTACTACAACTTGTATAAATAGGTCTCACCTATTTCCATTTGAAACACAAGTTCACTCGGACAAGAGAACACTCAGAATACTTACCTGTTAGCTCCCCTCGTGAGCTCTGGTGCTTTTCTGAAAACAAGTTGTAGAAACCCAATTGCTCTTCTAGAATAAACTATTCTGGTCTCACACTCTCCTTGCTTCCCTCCCCAAAACCAACCCATTCTCCTCCTCTTTGTGACCGAAGAAAGTCTGGAACGACCATTTCTTGGTTTAGGCCGGACTTGTACAGATTGATCTCTCGAACCTAAAAGTGCTCAACGTGCAGCACATTTGTTTAAGGTTTAAACCAGTTTCTCACTCACCTACCAAATTTACCGAAATCGGTAGAAGCTATTTTCACCTATAAACAATTGGCGACCACGGTGGAAGGATTGGTCTATCGGTTACAATATCAACTCTAAACTCCTGATTTCTTTTCCCGAATATCAAAACCAATATGGTGGAGCTCAGGTCCGGAGCGGCTGCCGAGAACACCAGCACAAGGCACGTTCCTGATGTTAATGTCTCTCCCAATAACGTCGTTACATCACCTACTGACTGTGGAAACCCCGAATACACCCCCTCAAGTGCAACACCGCCAATCACCAGGGCCAGATATGCCACCGCATCTAGTGTCTCTGCACTTCCCTCTAATCATGGTAACGAAAACACCTCCTCGGGTGTTACGCCACCAGTTACTAGAGCCAGAGCCGCCACTGCAAGTCCCAGCGCCACGTCTAGCATGGAACCTCCAACCGCAATCAAGGTTCCAGCTACCCCACCGACGGGACGAGACACCGGAGGGACCAGGGGAAGCCGACCTTATGTCACCATCAATGATTTGATGGAACGACATGAGATGCTTGCTAGAGCTTAGACGGATATGGTTTCAACAAAGAAAGAAGTACTCTCCTTTCTCAAGAATCTGACAGAGTGGCTACCACTTGAGTCGCGTCCTCTGGAGCCATTTAGGAACGTCTCTAACAACCCCGACGCTAGCACCTCAGCGTAATGCGCCTCCACGGACGAGGAAATTTCTCCCTATAATCCCAGTGGAAAGAAATCAGCCGTCCAACTTCGTTACGCGGGAAGACTTGGAGAAAATTCTCCGGAATCGAATCAAAAATGATGAACTGGACATGCACCAACACCAACCCCCTTACCCATAGGAAATGCAAAGAATTCCTTTTCCAAGGGGGTACTCCTCTCCTCAATTCACCCTGTACGATGGTTCCGGTAATGCTCATGAGCGTGTTTCCCGTTTCTTGGAATCCCTAGGTGAACATGAGTATAATCACGTTATTCGCCTAAATGAGTTCTCAAAATAACTTACCGGAAGGGCGTATACATGGTACAACAACATCCCGCCAAACAGTATTCCCAACGGGGGCATCATGGTCACAGCGTTTTACAGTAAGTACTTCTTCGTGTCCGAATAAGTCACCTTCTCAAATCTTGGGAGAATGTACCAGTGGGATAACAAACATCCGAACGACTTTGTCAAAAGGTTCAGGGTCCAAGCACTTGACTGTCACAACCCAACCGTGACTGAACAAAAACTGGTGAACGCTTGCATCAATGGTATGGTTCCTATTTACCGCACATTACTAGAAAACTTGCGCTTTCAAAAATTCTCCGAACTCCATGAAGCAGCCAGACGACCCGCAACGATAGCACTAGCATTACTGGAGAGAACTAGGTCAACCATAGTTGAAGACGCCAATGAGACTCGTGGAAATATACGTTTCACCAGCAAGAAATTTAACGTTGTCTCACCCTCCGTGAACATAGTGAACGAAAGGGGAAAAAGGAAGGCCCCAGCTACAGGTTACCAGCCTAAATGTGAAGCACCGGCGCAACGGGAGGCCCTGCCACAGAAGACTACCACTAAAATTCCCATGCATCATCATGAAGATGAAGGAAATACTCTCGGTTTCCCATTTCCCATGGAGGAGGTAATCGACCTCCTGGAGGCCTGGGTCCAAGATGATGTTATCAGACTGCCGTCTCCCAGACGTCCACCAACCGAGGCCGAGATAGTGAACCCCAAGTACTACCATTACCAAAGGTTCGTTCACCGCCCGACCAGTGATTTCAACAAACTAAAGAATATTTTCAAAGAAAAGATAGAAGCGGGGCTGCTCCATCTAGGAAACGAGGGAGTACATCGAGACCCACTCCCAATAAGGAACTGCGGGTCCCCTGGGAACTCCGTCCACGAGACTATATAATCCATGATGTAGAATGTATGCTAAATTCTTTATCTTTCCAAGGTGCAACGCCAAGATATTTTCGCAGCTCTCAATCGTGTCGTATCCGGCAAACGACTTTTTCTCTCCCCGGAAACCACTCCAAGGACACAAGATTTCTGAACAAGCGGAGCCAAAGGAGAGAACTGGGGACTGACGACCACGTCTCCTTTAAGAGTTATCGAACTTGAAAACACACTCATCGACATGGCATTTGTCCTCAACATCGTTACTTTCAGGAAGTTAAAGGCAACGTGATTTACAAAACAAGACACTACCCATTCCCCGTCTATAATTAAGGACCCGAGAGGAGAAACTTTGAAGGCGCATGGCTACATCAACCTCGAGGTCAAGGTGGGAAACGCTGTAACACATAGCAAATTCCACATTGTCAGAGAACTGGGTCATGACATAATATTGGGACGTCTGTGGGTACTCGACAACAAAGCAAAACTAGATGTGAACCCTCTACCGATGTCCATGCCTGAAAGGGTTCCCAACGGCTCATCCCAATGGTTATCGCATCAACAAACTACCAAAGGAACCAAGACATCCGGAGGAGACCTCCTGGCGCTAGCTCATGGATTTCAAACGCAAGTAAACCCGACTTAGCAACCACCTCTATACTCAGTCATTCATATCCCCATCCCATCATGGGGACTCGACGCGACTATCGGCATGAAAACTATCAAGAAATGTGAATGGGGAGCTTGGACATTTGAGAAATTTGCGAAAATCTTGGAAACTTCCATTGAAACCGACGAAGACAAGACTCAAACGGTTGCGCGACATCTGATACCGTTTTCAATCGGAGATGTGGTGGTCAAGGAAAACTCGTTTCAAGTAGGGAAGATGATGGTAAAAATGGCTATTCAGATTGATTCGCCCAACGGGAGAGAAAATGAACCATATCTGGTGGCGGACGTCCTTTTAGGAGGATATTGCAAGCTCATTAACGCCGACGCACCTGAAGGCGCGATAATTCACTCGCGATGGCTCAGGGCCTTCACTCCTTAAAATTATATAATTCCCAGTCACGCTCCTTTTAGTATTCCCTTCAAAAATTTCTCTTGATATTTTCATTTCCCCAAGATGAATACACCATTTGTATTCTTCCTCGGAATCTCTTTTTTGTCAAAAAAAAATAAAAAAAATAGGGTAATACATCTCTTTCCGAATAAGTTCTCCACATATCAGAGAAATACATCAAACTAACCCAGAAAACTATTACCCATCATATTGCAACTGAAGTACCTCATTCAATCATTAAAAAAAAAAAAGAGGGAGACAAGCGGAACGTTAACTGGTGAAGAAAAAAGTACATAGGAGTCTACAAGGAAATCAGGATGACTTAGAAACAGGAATAATGAAGGGGGAGAACTAGCCCTCGAAGGATAGGACCTGGATCACCTTGGTCAAGGACGTCTTCAAGCACTTTCGACCATGTCTCCGCTCATCCCTTTCAGTCAAAGCAACCCACCTGATCCGCCTTCCGAGACTGTGCCCCCTTTGCGGTGGACACCAACATGGAAAAACAAAAATCGCTCTACCACTTAAAAGGTTAGTCGGACTCTCCTGACCATCTTTGTAATGATTTATGTAGTCTGTCACCATCATATTCTTACCCCGCAACAAGGCACCAATTCCGAGCTAAGCAGGGGAATTAATGTTGATGGTGGTCTTTAGTTTAGGGTTAAAATCTTAAAACGCTAAACCCTAGCAAACATTTAAAACAAGCATTTACTAGGCGCATTAATAAAAGATATGAATATGTGCCTAGTAATTACCAGGGTATATTTTTTCAAATTAGGGTTACGACAAACCAAAGCCTAATTCCCCCGCGTGCCAATGCCAAATCATGCCATCCACTCCTAGACCAAGCTAGACGCGCCATGCCAATCGCACCGTGTCATGGCCCTAGGTATGCTAGCCGCATCTCATGTGCCAATAGCAAATCATGCCAGCCACACCCTCCCGCGCCAAAGCATGCCAACCATGTTATCCGCACCTCGCGTTCCAATGGAAAATCATGCCATCCACTCCTAGCCCAAGCTATCCGCGCCATGCCAATCGCACCGTGCCATGGCCCTCTATCTATGCTAGCCGCATCTCGTGTGCCAATGGAAAATCATCCCAGCCACACCCTACCGCACCAAATCATTCCAACCATGATACCCGCACTCCGCGTGCCAAGGGAAAATCATGCTAGCCACGCCTATCCCAAGTTAGTCGCGCCATGCCAATCGCACCGTGCCATGGCCCTAGATATGCTAGCCGAATCTCGTGTTCCAATGGCAAATCATGCAATCCACACCCTACCGCTCCAAAGCATGCCAACCATGCTAGCCTCACCCCGCGTTCCAATGGCACATCATGCCATCCACACCTAGCCCAAGCTAGCGGCGCCATGCCAAACGCACCATGACATGGCCCTAGCTATGCTAGCCGCATCTCGTGTGCCAATGGAAAATCATTCCAGTCACTCCCTACCACGCCATAGCATGCCAACCATGCTAGCCACACCCCGTGTGGCAATGGAAAATCATGCCAGCCACGACTAGCCCAAGCTAGCTGCGTCATGCCAATCGCCTTGTGCCATGGCCCTAGATACGCTAGCCGCATCTCATGTGGCAACGGAAAATCATGCCGACCACACCCTATTGCGCCAAAGCATGCCAACCATGCTATCCGCAACCCGCGTACCAATGGCAAATCATACCAGCCATGCCTAGCCTAAGCTAGACGCGCTATGCCAATTGCGCCATGCCATGGCCCTAGGTATGCTAGCCGCATATCGTGTACCAATGACAAATCATTCTAGACACGCATAGCCCAAGATAGACGCGCCATGCAAATCGCACCATGCCATGGACCTAGCCATGCTAGCCACGTCTCGTGTGCCAATGGAAAATCATGCCATCCACACCTAGTCCGAGCTAGTCGCGCCATGCCTTGGCCCTATCCACTCCATGTACCATGGAGAACCTCTAGCCCCATATGCCAAACCACCCCAAAGAATGCCATGCCAACCTAGCTATGCCAAGGCATGCCATTATAGCCTAGCCCTCCCTCATGAAATCTTCCTAAGTTTTGCTTTAGGGATGTTTTTCCCTCCCGAACGGGTTCAAACCCTAAATATGCCCGCGTGAGGAGATACGAAATTCTTTTCCGGTTGATTTGAGTAGAGGAACATCAAAATCCGAGTCCGTACTAGATTTATGTAGAGGTTCTAGTGAAGGGAACCAATTAGAGTTTCTAAACGAAATTGAATCCAGTCGCCCATCAACGGTTGCCCTTCAATCCCAGAAGCAAATCTTGGCCGTATAAAGTCTCCTCATGATTTTATCCCTAGCTTGGTCACGTACCTAGCCAATCTAGCTGCGCCATGCCTCGCCATGGCCCCTCATGTCGCTCCACCATACTGGCCTTCCCCATGCGGCTACCAAATTGAAGCCAGGCACCCATCAGCGGCTGCCTTTAAATCCCAGGAGCAAATACTGTCCGTATAAAGTATCCTCATGACTTTATCCCTAGCTTGGTCACGTACCTATCCAAGCTATCCGTGCCATGCCTCTCCATGGCCCCTCATGCCGCGCCACCATACTGGCCTTCCCCATGCGGCTTCCAAATTGAAGCCAGGCGACCATCGACGGTTGCCCTTCAATCCCAGGAGAAAATCTCAGTCGTCTAAAGTCCCCTCACGACCTTAGACCCTAAACCATATCTTGGTCGCGCACCTAGTCCAGGATAGTCACGCCATGCGCCCATGGAAAACCCTTGGCTCCTCACGCCAAGTCAAAACACACCCTAGCCGTGCCACCCTGTTGGACCTCACTACATGTCTACCAAAACAAAGGCATGCAACGATCAACGGCTTCCCCTCCTCTCAAGATGCAACATATCGACCATCGAAGTTCACATGGATAGAAGGTTCCCCAAGCTAACACCCCCCCCCCCCCCCCTCAACGACTAGGGATACACTGATGGGTATGACAGCCGCTGACAGGGCTACACTGATGGGTGGTACGAAAACCACGGAAACACTGATTGACAACACTGAACTGATGGACATCGATAGCATTGAGAGGGGCCTGGCTCTGATACCATGTTAGGAATCCCCGGGCCTAACTAAACTAGAAAATTATCTTACAAGTTTATGATTGCCCAAGGATTATTAAGCATGGGACCTAGGTTTCCCTAGGCAATGTGGTATTATTTAAACATGAGCATAGAGAGTCTAATGTGGTTATGAGAATAATTCTCTGTATATTCATTAATGGGGAAAATCCGGATTTATACAACTCTACACAACTAGATAAGGCAAATAAAAGATACACCTAACAATATCTAGGATATAACAACACAATAATGTCAAGATATATAATATCTTGACCATATCTTAACACACACCCCCCCCCCCCCAGACTCAAGGTGGTGGAGTACACATGTTGAGTCGGGAAATTAAGAATTGAAGACGAGATGCAAAGTGAGTCTTGGTGAAAAGATCATCCACTTGAAATTCTGATTTGACATGCGGAAGAGTGATTGTACCTTTCTTAAAATGATGACGAGTAAAATGACAATCTATCTCGATATGTTTTGTACGTTCATGGAAGATATCATTGTGTGTAATTTGAATAGCATCCTTGTTATCACAATACAGTGGTGTAGGATAAGAAATTAGAACTCCCATATCACAAAGAAGCCACCGTAACCAAATGAGTTCAGATGTGGTGTGATCAAAAGCTCTATACTCTGCTTCAGCACTTGAACGAGAAACCACACTTTGTTTCTGTTTATAGGTGAAAATAGTTTCTACCGGTTTTGGTAATTGCGGGTGTGATAGGTGAGAAACAGTTTAAACCCTAAACAATATACTACAAGGGATTACTTTTAAGTTTGAGAGATCAATCTGTACAAGTACGGCCTAAACCAAGAAATGGCCATTCCAGACTTGCTTCGGTCACAAAGTGGAGGAGAAGGGCTGGTTTAGGGAGGGAAGAGAAGAGATTGTTGAGACCGGAATAATTCTAGAGTGGTGCTTGACTTGTATCAGAAGGTGAGAGATTTGGGAAATCTAGCAAGAGTTTCTCTTCTGAGAGTGATGTTTTTCCCATGACCAAGAACTTCCCTGGTGGAAATAGGTAAGCCTATTTATACAAGTCAAGAGAGAAACGTATTCTGGGCTCATAGGAGAAGGAAACAGGTGAGTTAAATGAGAAGAGGTGTTAACGCCTGGCATTGATGGGATTTGATGGAATTGATGTCCCATAATGAAGGAGTGTTTCACCGTTGCTTCTTTCATTTACTGACCGCCTTACTCCCATTATAATATCTTGAAACAGGCATTTGTGTATGCCGCACGCTATAGACCACCAAACCAAAACTCTAATGAGCATCCCCCAGTTTGTGTTGATGTCTCGAACGTTTTTGTAAGACATGTAACATGTTCTTGTAACTTGGAAAGTCAGGCTCGGGGGACTTGCTAGCCTGGTGACCTTCGAAGGTCGAGATTTTTCATCTCGAGAGGTGGGGGAACCGTTAGTGCGTTGAACTTATTTGTTTTGGTAGTGAGGGGCCATCGTGGTGGCACGACTAGGTAGGCGTGATGTTGGTATGGAATGGTTTGGCGTGGCCAAACTTAGATTTTCGGGTCAAAAAGTCTTGAGGTGACTTTAGACGACACAGATTTTCTCCTGGGTTTGAAGGGTGGCCATTGATGGCCGCATGCCTTCGTTTTGGTAGTCGCGAAGGGTAGGCGTGGCCTGGGTGTTGTTTAGACTTGGAGCATGGGGACAATGGTCTTCCACGGGCGTATGGCATGGCTAGGGACAAGGCAAGGGCGCTCGGCTTGGCATAGTATGACTATCATAGTTAGGGCCAGGGCATGGGTGTTTGACTTGGTGCGGCTAGCCTGGCTTGGTGCGGTTTGGTTTGGCACGTAGGGCCAAGGGTTCGCAATGGTTGCATGGCATAGCTAGGGCCAAGGCAAGGGCATTTGGCTTGGTGCATCTAGCTTGTCTAGGTGCGGTTTGGCTTGGCGCAATGGGGCCAAGGGTTTGCCATGGCCGCATGGCATATATACGTCCAAGGTAATGACGTTTGGCTTGGTTTGGCTAGCTTGTCTAGGTGCAGTTTGACTTGGTGCAATGGGGTGAAGGGTTTTCGATGGTCGCACGGCATATCTAGGGCCAAGGAAAGGGTTTTTGGCTTGGTGCGGCTAGCTTGGCTTGGTGCGTCTAGCTTGGATAGGTGCGGTTTGACTTGGCGCGTGGGGCCAAGGGTTTTCCATGGCCGCATGGCATAGCTAAGGCCAAGGAAAGGGCGTTTGGCTTGGTGCGGTTTGGATTGGCGCAATGGGGATAAGTTTTTTCCATGGTCGCATGGCATAGATAGCTTTGGTCAGGTGCGTGACCAAGCTAGGGTTTTTGGGCCAAAGTTATGAGGGGACTTTAGGCGGCCAGGATTTGCTCTGGGATTGAATGGCAACCATTGATTGTTGCGTGCCTTCACTTTAGCATCCATGGGGAGAAGACCAGCAGGGTGGCACGGCTAGGGCTAAGGTAAGGGTGTTTGGCTTGGCGTGGTATGACTAGCATAGCTAGGGCTAAGGCAGAGTGCGATTGGCATGGCGCGGCTAGCTTGGTCTAGGTATGGATAGCATGATTTTCCATTGGCACATGGGTTCGGCTAGCATAGCTAGGGCCAAGGAAGAGTGCGATTGGCATGGCGCGGCTAGCTTGGGATAGGTGTGGATGACACGATTTGCCATTGGCACAAGGGTTCGGATAGCATAGCTAGGGCTAAGGGAGAGTGAGATTGGCATGATGCGGTTAGCTTGGGCTAGGTGTGGCTGGCAAAATTTTCCATTGGCACAAGATTTCGGCTAGCATAGCTAGGGCCAAGGCATATTACGATTGGCATGACACGTGTAGCTTGTGCTAGGTGTGGCTAGCACGATTTTCCATTGGCACAAGGGTTCTTCTAGCTTGTGCTAGGTATGGATGACACGATTTGCCATTGGCACAAGGGTGTGGCTAGCATAGCTAGGGCCAAGGCAGAGTGCGATTGGCATGGCGCGGCTAGCTTGGGCTTGGTGTGGTTGGCATGATTTGCCATTGGCACAAGGGTGCGGCTAGCATGGTTGGCATGCTTTGGCGCGGTTTGTGTGGATGAGATGATTTGTCATTGGAACAAGGGGAATTAGGGTTTGGCTTGTCGTAACCCTATTTTGAAAAATATACCCCGGTAATTATTTAGAGACACATTAAAATCTTTTCAGTAACTGCGCTTAGTAAATGCTTGTTACTTTAAATGTCGTGACATCACCGTCTGATAGGGTTTAGTGTTTTACTATTTAACCCTAAACTAAAAACCACCATCAACATCTGATTACTTCTACATGAAATCAACGAGTCTCCCAAGAACACACAGTAGCCTGTAACATATTTTATGTCCGCAATATCCCCAGCCAAATCGGAATCTGAGTAAGCTTGAAGAGTGAGATCAGATTTGGATGAGAAACAAAAACCTTGATGAAGTAACCCCTTGATATATCTTAGAATTCTTAGAACATCTGCATAATGAGTAGACCTTGGAGAAGACATAAACTGACTGAATATATGAACTTCATGACTTATGTCTGCTCTCGTAATAGTCAAGTAATTCAGAATTCCTACTAGTTGACGATATAATGTTGGATTAGTCAATAGAATCCCATCTGTAGGACTGTATTTTATATTTAATTCAAGAGGGGTGTCAGTTACCTTATTATTAGACATCCCTGCACGCTATAGAATCTCAGATGCATATTTGACTTGTGATATGAAATAACCAGTGGGTGACATGCCAACTTCAATGCCTAGAAAGTAACTTAAAGATCCAAGATCTTTCATCTTAAAACAATCACTGAGGTATGATTTGAGTTCAGTAATACCTTGTTGGTCACTTCCAGTAATAACCATGTCGTCAACATATAAGAGAAAAATAACAATTCTTTTTTATGACGATCTGACGAACATAGCTGAAACACAAAAGCTTTGTGTAAAGCCATAATGAAGAATTGCATTGCTAAACTTCTCAAACCAAGCATAAGGTGCCTGTTTGAGTCCATATAATGCACGTCGAAGCCTATAAACTTGATTAGGTTCATGAGGCAAACTAGGAGGAGTTTGCATGTAAACCTCTTCTTGTAACTCACCATGATGAAAAGCATTTTTCAAGTCCATTTGATGAATCCCCCATTGTCGTGCTGCATCAACAACAAGTAATGTACGAACTGTAACCATTATGGCCACTGGTGCAAAAGGTTCTTCATAGTCAACACCATACTCTTGTGTATAACCTTTTGCAATAATTCGTGATTTACATCGTTCAAACTCACCATCTTACTTGGTCTTAACTTTATCGACCCATCTGCTTCCAATGACTAATTTTCCAGGAGGAATATCCACCGTTTCCCATGTTCCTGCATGTGCATGTTTTTGGTTTTCAATTGAATCTTGCCATTTTTGAATGGCTGCAGCTTCTATGTATGTTTTTGGTTCATAAAATGACAAAATAGAAGACAAGGAACAATGATAGTCTGCATATTTAGCTGGTGGTCTTCGATTGCGAGGTGGTAAAAAAATTTCTCAGAATCAGAATCTTGTTCCTAAGTTGCACTGTCAGGTTGAGTCATAGAGTGGTCTTGATCATCAACATTTGGTGGATCAACAACTAGAGGAGATGAACTTTCATGAGTAGATATAGGGAAAGTGCTAGGATTGGATTCATTAGGAAATGGATCAGAATAAGTGAAAGACTCAAAAGATGATGATTTGCTGGTTGGAAGTGACCAAAATGGAACTTTCTCCCATAATGTGACATGACGAGAGACACGAAGTTTTCTATTAACTGGATTATAACAATGATACCCTTTTTGTTCAATACCAAAACCAAGAAAGACACACAAGACATTCTTTTGACCAAGTTTATGACGTTCATGTTCTGGAAGGAGTACAAAACAAGTTGAACCAAAGACTCGAAGCTCAGAATAGTTTGGTTTCTTACCATAGAGACGCACATAAGGTGATATTCCTCCTATGATAGCTGTTGGAACTCTGTTGATGGTGTAGACTGCAGTAAGGACTGATTCTCCCCAGAAATTGGAAGGAACTGAGCCAGAAATTAACTGGGTTCTAGCTGTGTCTATAATATGACGGTGTTTACCTTCTGCAACTCCATTTTGTTCTGGAGTTTCAGTACATGACAGTTGAAGAATTGTGCCTTGGGTTTTAAGATATTATTTGAATGGATTGGAAATATATTCCCCACCCTGATCAGCACTAAAAACATTGATCACTTTACCAAACTGAGTTTTTATCATGGTTGAGAAATAAAAATATAACTTAAGAACATCTGCTCTAGAGTTGAATAGATATACCCATGTATAACACGAATAATCATCAATAAAACTGACATAACACAAAGCACCTCCCTTTGACATAATTGGAAATTTACCCCAGAAATCAGAATGTATAAGAGCAAAATGTTCAGTTGAAGTAGAAGTGATAATATTAAAAGAAAGAGCTGGTTGTTTTACCAGTTTACAATAGATGCAATTTGGTTCTTTATCTAACTGAGTATCTCCTCGCAAACCCTTATTGATCATATATGAAAGACGAGGAAAGGAGACATGACCTAACCTAGAATGCCAAGACATGAAGGGATATATTAGCATAGGTGCAGTGGGAGTACCAGCTACGACATGACTTTTAGATTCTGCTGAGAGAACAAAAGACTGAAGGAGATACAACCGACCAACTCTACGGCCTATCCCAACTGGCTTCCCAGTTTTGTGATCCCAAAAGGAAAAAAAATATGTGTTATAACCTTGATCACACAGTTGACCAACTGAAATAAGGTTCATTACAATATTTGGTACAAGAAGTACATCTGGTACATAAAAGTTATTTGAATTGTTGACCAAGCCTATATGACTTGCAATTACTGTTGATCCATCAAAAGTATGAATCTTAGGGGTGATGACATGATGGAGATTTTCAAAAAAAATTTTATTAAAAGTCATATGGTTTGATGCTCCTGAGTCGAGAAACCATTCTGTTGAATAAATACATGAGGAGATAGAGAAGGAAGATGCAGTTGTAGGATTGTTACCAATTGAGAGTTCTTGTTTAATCATCTCTTGATATCAACAAGATTTGGTGAAAAACTACCACCATGTACATCTAACGCAGATGAGTTTGATGTTGATGCAGGTGAGACTGGGGCTGCCATGAATCTGGTTGGTGCACTGGATTTGTTTCCTCCATTAGCATTGATTCTTCTCATGTTTCTTGAAGTTGGTGAGGTGCAAAATCTGGTCGGTGCACTTTATTATATTGATAGTGTTTTATGTGTATGGATGTGTTGTTACCTGTGATTTTTCAATTATGCAAAAATTTGGGGATATAAGGAACTTCTCTTGTGCCCGAAGTTTAAAAATTCACCATGTTGTCTTAAACCGAAACAAACTTATGCAATATGTTGATCTTTACAACTGTAAATGCAATAAGCGAATCAAAAATTTCCTTAGTCTTTGAATTAAATTATCTTTGTTAGACAAAAAGCATAAAGTGTACTTAACCTTTCCTTCAATTATGCTTTGGTTGGCTTCTTAACCTTTTCTTGACGTCTTTGTTCCTCATTTATACTTGATCATTTTGTTTCTCATAGATGCATTTACACAACAAGTCTATAGCTTGTACTCTATACAAAGACAGTACAAGAAACCCATTCCTGCCCACCTCATGAGTAACGTGGAATGCAGATATAGTTGATAACTTAATGGTGAAACAAATATCTAGTCCTCTCCTCTTTACAAAATGACAAGCTTTGACCACACATGGTAAATATTCCAGTGTTTTCTTTATAATTTTAACTCATCATGCATCAAAGTAACATTAGCTTAGCTTACCCTTGTTAAAACTTTCGGACTTAACCTGAAGGTTTCATCCTTGTAACTTGTCAGTGTATTCGTATTCACATCTTCACTACTCTCATTATGAAATAGTACATACATAATTGCAGCTGGTTGTTGGAGTTTTAACCCATGCACTAAATTAGCCTTACCCTGGTTAAAGTTTGGAACTCACCCCAGTTATAAATTCTTATCCCTTAAAGCTTTCACTACTCTCATTCTTTGTCACATCAACTGCTTAACTTAAATTTTTTGGGTGAAATTAAAGATGAGGAGGAAAAAAAAAAGGTGTTTATTTTAATAGTCTCCCTGTCTTTGAGTTTTGCTTTGGTCTAGTTTGCTTATTTTTCTTAAATTTTTTGAATCAGGGGAAAGAAATCACCAACGGATCGGATGATCTTGGATCGAAAACGAGTTTTGTATGGGAATGTGGTGGTGGTGTAGACTCAAAGAATCTGAACCAAGACAGCATAATGATATTTCCTCTCAACAAATCAGTAAGATCATAATACTCCTACTAGTACTCAATGTATTGAAGTGATTTTTGTTTCATAAAATTAAGACAATAGAATCTTACATTTGTTTTGATGGATCCGTCAACTCTGTAGGTATCTTGTGAGACGCCTTATCCCTTTGCAAGGTATTTGATTTGCTTTCAATTAATGGAATTAATAGTACTAGTACCTGTGCATTTTTTGATGTTTTTCTTTATTATTACCCAACTGATCACCACATCTTGGTATTTTACTTGATTCACAGATTACTTTGCCTAAGAGTTGAAGCATGTCCAGGGAGAAGACAACTACCTGCCGACTAATATCCTTGGTATTTTATGCTTTGATTCATAGCCATGAGCCTCTGATGGGATATTAGGAATGTTTGATCTTCTGGAACATATAGAAGGCTTGAAGGATCTTAGAGATGTAAAACCAAAGGAAAGTAAACCCAAATTCAATCAAGTTTGATCTTCTGGAACATATAGAAGGCTGGAACGAGCCTAGTAGTTAGTTGAGATGTTTGAATGGAATTAAGGCATATTTCTGCTGGAAATTAAGATTGATGAGCGAGCAGTCAATTCACCCAATTGTGAATTTTAGTCTTCCAAATTAATCATCTGTTTATGTATGTCATTTCAATTTCGATTACGAGTTCCACGGATTGTTTGGTCACATCTTCAAAGTTTAAAGGGATTTCCTTTGACCAAATCAAAATCTACGGGAATACATACACATGTGTTGATTTTTATTGCCATGCATTTGCGAATGAAAAAAGGTATAGAGTCGGCCAATTATCACCGAAAATGCAGGTTTTTTTCATTGATCAGGGTAGTTATTTAATTGAGAAAAATTGCTAGCCCAACGTTCATATAGAAGGAATGAATGCCACGCTATATCTTGCTGGTGGCGGCACGATCTGCCATCAGAACTCGTTTATCCTTCCCACGGAACATGCAATTATGCAGTTGTGACTAGTGAATTGGTGGACGTAGTAGACTAGCTAGTCCTCTTCATTTACCATCACCTAGGCCAGCTTTGAGGCAATACGACAGAGAAAAATATCTGGCGGATGGTATATTTTGCAGGCTAGCTTATTCATTAAAGTAACCATGGTTAAAACTTTGGAATTCACCTCAGTTATAAATTCTTATCTGTGTATTCACATCTTCAAAATGCAAGGGCCGCCATCGTTTATTCATAGTGTTGCACCTTTTTGGTGGCACGATTTGCCATCATTTATTCATAGAATCCTAGTGCAATGTTCCATGATAAGCTAGAGATAGAAGCTTGCAAATAGGGAGGGAATGACTATTCTTATAATCAAATGCAACATTCAAATTTGATTACATCTTCCTCTTAGATAGTCAATAATAGTTAAATATCTTCCTGCGGAACACCCTTACAGAAGAAAAAACTTACTATTGTATTATTGTGCTTCATCCTTCGAGTGGGCTTTGCAATTAAAGGTGTGTCCTTCCGTACGTAATCACAACAAAGTACTCTCTGGCCTTTGCTTATGGAAGCCACGTTGATGAGGACCATGCATGAGTTGTTCATTGGAGGAGCGGTTAATAGTATTACTCATGGGTCAAGGTCATGGACCCAGAGTTCGTATATATTGTTGCACTATGCGAAATTAGTCGAAGGATGGACCACTGCCCCGTAGGTTAGGTACTCTAACTTTCTTTGTTTGGTTTGTGGAGTCGTGTTCCCTTCTTGTTTCTATACAAGTGAGTCTCAGTTAAAAAACAGATTTTGGTGAATGACTTCCACAGTTTTAGTTGTGGAGTCGAGTTCATATTTGTATAAGAAAAAAGGTACAAGATGGTTGTTATTCAATAGCTAACAGATGCTACTTTGACGCTAACAATAAGACCATAGACTCTCCCTATAAACTCGTTCCTGTTGGTTGTGTTTATTGGAGTTGTTGCGAGTCATTAGCTCCTGAGTTGGTAGCCTTAACACCTCCCCTCAAGTTGTACTGCAGTTGACGGATGTGCAACTTGTTACGAATAATCTGAAATCTTGGCGCCGGTAGACCCTTCGTAAATATATCAGCAAGCTGATCTTTTGAACTGATAAACATGACAGCAAGACGTTTATCCGCAACTCTCTCCCTGACAAAGTGATAGTCGATCTCAATGTGTTTGGTTCGCGCGTGAAACACTGGATTAGCTGTCAAATAAGTGTCTCCAAGGTTGTCACACCACAGTATTGGTGTAGAATGTGAAACACACAGCTCTTTGAGAAGAGACTCTATCCATATTAACCTAGATGTTTCAATTTCAACACCACGATAATACGCTTCGGTACTTGACTTAGAAACAGTCTTTTTCTTTCGCGCACTCCAGGAAATCAAGTTACCACCAAAGTATATACAATAGCCGCTGGTAGAATGCCTGTCATCTAAGCTACCAGCCCAGTCCGCATCATAGTATGCTTGGAGCGAGCAATCCTTGTTGCGTTTAAGATGCAGACCAAAACTAATTGTATTTTTAAGATAACGAAGAATCCTCTTAACCAATTCCCAGTGTTCGTCATAAGGCTCATGCATGTATTGACACACCTTGTTGACGGCTACAGAAATATCCGGTCTTGTTAGATAAAGATATTGAAGCGCCCCAACCACACTGCGGTACAATGTTGGATCTGCAAATTTGGTGGTGCTAGTCTTCTGAATCTTTGCAGATGGAGCCAGTGGGGTGCACATAGGTTTGACACCATCTAGCTTTGTGCGCTTTAGAAGATCGGTAATGTATTTGCGCTGCGTCAAAACCTGTTCTCTTGGTCGTCGAAGCACCTCCACTCCCAAAAAGAAACTTAAATCACCCATGTCCTTTAGAGCAAATTATGTACCAAGATCAGAGATTAGGTTTTGTATCTTATCAGGATGAGAGCCTGTAACAATGATGTCATCAACGTAAATAAGAACATAAGTGATTGAATCCCCAGATTTCAAAATAAATAAGGAGCTATCAGAGATGGAACCAATGAATCCCAAGTGTTGTAAGTAGGAACTTAGTTTTGAAAACCAAGCACGTGGCGCTTGTTTGAGCCCGTAAAGAGACTTATGTAGTTTGCATACATGGTCTGGATAATTTGGATCCACAAAACCCGGCGGTTGGCGCATGAACACATCTTCTTCTAATTGACCATGCAGAAAACCATTCTCTACGTCAAGCTGTTTAAGCGACCACTGGTTTTGAACTGCAATGGAAAGTACAAGTCGGATGGTACAAGGCTTAATGACAGGACTAAACATCTCGTCGTAGTCCAAACCTGCCTGTTGATTGTATCCTTTAGCTACAAGACGTGCCTTACGCTTGTCTATACTCCTATCAGGATTTTGCTTGACACGATAAACCAACTTCGATCCTACAACATTCATACCCTTCTCATATTTTACCAAGGAAAAGGTGTCATTACGGATTAAGGCGTTAATTTGAACATCCATGGCAGCTTTCCACTTGGGGTTTTTGAATGCTATGTTGAAACATGTAGGCTCCATGTAGTCGTCATCTGGCAGGGGATGTTTCTATGCCGTGAGACACAACTTTTGAATGGGCTTGACTATTCCATATCTAGACCGTGTTACCATTAAGTGAGTAGCTGGTTGGTGCGGCAGTGTTGATATATCCAGATGTTGTACTACTGTTGTTGTATGCTGCTGATTGGATGTCGCAGAGATGGAGTCTGAGAAGGCCGAAACATCTGCTGCAGTTGGCTGTTGCTGAGGCATTGTATTCTCTGACGATGACATAGATGGTGACGTCTGTGTATTGCTGTTGCTATGATTTTTCGATACTGTATTAGCATCACTTTGCACATGTAATGGCTCAGAAGAGATTTGAACAGCAGGCATAATATTACGTCTAACAAAGGGAGGAGATAACAACACACTAGTACTGGAAGGAGTGTTACCATTATCGACTTGAGGACCGTTCCGCATGAGAGACTGAAATGGGAATGTATTCTCTTCAAAATGAACATGCCTTGAAATGTAGATCCTTCATGTTTCCCGATGTAGACACACATATCCTTTATGCGCATTACTGTAACCAATGAAGGTACACGGTAAGGATCTTGGATCTAGTTTCGTTGTATGGTATTGCCTAAGACACAGATAGGCGAGACATCCAAAAACATGAAGAAACTTGTAGTCTAGTTTCAGGTTAAATAGGAGCTCTAAAGGTGTTGAACTGACTGATACAGATTTAGGTAACCTATTTATTAGATAGCAAGCAGTGGTGAATGCATCTGCCCAAAAAAAATTTGGCATATGCGCATGAAATAACAAGGCCAAACCTGATTCGGTAACATGAAGAATTCTTCGTTCCGCCAATCCATTTTTAGGAGATGTATGGGGACATGAAAAACGGTGTTGAATTCCAGAGCCATTGAGATAAGAAGTAAACTTTTTGAATTCTAACGCATTATCTGACTGGAAAACCTTGATTTTATGGTCTGTCAAGTTTTCTACTTGTTTATGGAAGTTGATAAAGATTTGCAGAGCATCAGAACGTAACACAAGAGGAAACACCCATGTAAAATTTGAAAAGACATCCATTAACAGTAAATAATAACGATGACCAGACCTTGATATGTTGGGAGAGACCCAAATATCTGACACAACCAAACTCAAGGGTTTATCATAGACAGTGGTACTAGACGCAAACGACAGTTTCTTGCTCTTACTAAGATGGCAAGAGTGACAAAAATCAGACTGCTTATTGGAAACAGAAATAAAATTATTAAGACAGATTTGAGACACTGTTTTTAACATTTGATGCCCTAGCGTTTGGTGCCACATTGGGATAGAAGACGATACATGTGCTTGCGGTTTCACTGCATTGTCCAGCTTGTTGAGTCCCTCAAACACGTACAACCCATTCCTATTCAGCCCTCGTAGCAGAATGATCCCCGTATGCTTGTCCTTCACAGAAAAATGGGAATTGTGAAACTCAAAGAAAACATTGTTGTCTTTACAGAACTGGTATACAGACAACAAATGTGTTTTAATATCAGGGACATGATATATGTTGTTTACCAAAAACGATCTTGAGTTATGAGTGAAAACACCATTACCAACATGAGAAATTTTGAGAGTATTACCATTGCCAACATGCACAACCTCAGTTCCTTCGTATTCATGAGGTATGGTAAGGTTTTGAAAATCTGACGTTAGATGATGAGTCACGCCAGTGTCCGTTACCAAAGTATTCCCCTCTGCACCATTTGGAAGAGTAATATAGGCAGCCAGAGGTTTTGTCTGTTTCGTAGATGGCTTGTAACGGAACTAGAAAACGTCACCCAAGTGACCTTTATTATTGCAAATCTGACATTTTTCAGGACTGGTATTGCTTTACTGAGGAGGCTGATATTGTCTCTGGATTTGATTTTTGGGTTGCTGGAAAGACCCACGATGGTGATGGCTAGAGTTTCTTGGTGCACCCCTACTGCCAGATGCACTGGAAACAGCTATGTTGGCAATTGGTTTTTGTAGTTCATCATGCTGGCGTGCGATTCTCATGTCAAAGTTAAGAAGATGTGAATAAAACAGATCCATGGTCATATATTCCATCGTGCTTAGGGTGGAAACGATTGAATCATTCGCCTGGTTCAATCCATTACTAATGGACTGCTTTTTCTCATCATCAGTAACTGTATAGCCTGCGGCTACAAGTTGGGCAAACAAATCCTTAGCCTCATTCAAAAAGACTCGTAGAGTTTTGTTACCTTTGCTCATGTTGTGGAGCTGCTTCTTAAGGTTCATCTGGTGAAACTTCATCTTAGGAGCATATTCTGCTTCAAGCCTATCCCATACTGCTTTAGTAGTATCAAGATCTCGTACCACACCTAGGCATTCTGGAGTAGCCCACTAATAGCAAGTCTTGCTCTTCATAGGCTGTAAAATCAGGGTTTACAACATCAGTGTTAGGTAGTGTTGCGGGGGGGATAGTTTTTGTACCATATATGAAGCTAGTTAAACCATGTCCTTTGATAATTGGTTTAAACTGTGTCTTCCACAGCGGATAATTGGTTTCGGTTAATTTTAGAGTAACCAGGTGATGGATCTGAACACGGCGAAGTTGATTTGTTGTAGCCATCTCTGTGATTTTGGGTTTTTTTTTTTTTTAGGTATTGGAAGCGTAGCTTGGATCAAGGATGATACGAAGTTAAAAAAACATATTTTGGTGAATGACTTCCACAGTTTTAGTTGTGGAGTCGAGTTCATATTTATATAAGAAAAGAGGTACAAGATGGTATGCCATCCCCAATTTTTTTTTTTACAAAAAGACCTTGAAACCAATTGACTTGTGCCCAGAGTGGCTCCCTTGTGTCTGTTAAGAATGATTTCTGCATACTTTGTGTAATAATTCATGCTCCTCTTGTTCCTTTGTAGTTATCGCAATGGTAAAAAACATCGTAATAGAATTTTATTAGGATGTCAACCGCTTATGTAGTACCGAAAGATGTGAGTAATTCCAAGCCAAACATAGATGACGAGTTCTTCACGACATTAGCGATGGTTAAGAGGAACCATCCTCAATACATGCCGATCATCTTGACCAGTTCGAAGAGTGAAGGAGAAGATCGATTGGCCCGACCAGAAGACGTAATTAGGTTTTTCCTTCAGAGAGAAAAATATCATCCCTCTCCCATCGACTTTGAAATCCCTGCAAGTCCGTTGCTCTCCTTTGAAAAATGGGTATGATTTATGATGGACCAGGAAATTGTAAAGACCAATTTGACCAGGGTGCAGATTATCGGTGATGTTGTGGCTTCTGCAGTGCTTCAGATTAGGAAAGACATTCCAGGGTTTGTTGATTTTGTTTCCAGATGGTGCCCGGACACTCATACGGCCGTATGCAGGTGAGGCGAGATGACCATTTCTTTGGAAAGCGTGGTTGTACTGCTGAACCTTCCCGTAGTTGGAAATCTTGATATTAAGTTGTCTGCTGATGAAGAAGAAATGCACGCCGCTCTAGTTGCGAAATCAAAGGGGTTTGTTCCGAAAGAGAATGAGACGAAGTGCTTCTATGACTGGTGGATGTGCCAGTGGTTTCCTGACGCGTTAGATCCAAACCATAAGAATAGTACGCTTCATGTTGCGGAATTCTTAGCTCTTTGGCTATCCATAGATATTTTTGATGACGGCTCGGGCAAGAAAGGAATAAGACATGGACTTATCAAGTTTTCCATAAAATTGGCATAAGGTGTCATTCTTCCCCTCGGTTGTTTGTTTCTTGGTTCCCTGTATGCACACCTGGACCAGCTGGTTTCGGACATGCACGCCTCGAATGGTCATATGAAGGTGGATTCTTACGTTCATGCCGCCTTTCTCAAGGCATGGTTGTGGGAGCATTTCGCGAAGTATGCCCCGAAACCGCAAGCCATGCTTCCTGAGTCTTGGGACGGCTCTAGAATATTGTGTTAGTCGAACAGGCACCGAAAAACTGGTCCGAAATTGATTAAGTTTCTTTACAACTCGTATGCAGTTAATTTTCGTCCATTGGCTCCGGTGCATGCGTCCATGACTCAGGTTAGTACCTTTGCTCCCGTTTCAAACATGTCTTTGTCTTCTGATGATGAGGGCCTGAGAGTTGGAGAGATGGTTTTCATGCTTAGCTGTACACCTGTTCACGTTCCATCTTTTTTCCGAGGATCTTGCAAAGCGATTTCCTATAACATCGATAGGGCTTCTCGGCATATGGGTTTTGACCAAGGGGTCCCACTTCCTTGCCATCCGGTTGTTCAAGAAATTATGTTATCAACTGTTCTTGATGCTAGTGCTCTTGTTCCGGGTAAAAGTCTGCCTTTTCTTGGAGAGCGGAATCCATCAACGACTTCCAAATATAACGCGTTTTGGCAGGATGAATTCCTTGTTATCCAGGAATTTGTGAGGTCTGTGGTGAAGAATACCTGTGGTAGGCCTTCCGTCGAGGTTTTAGCGAAACATCCATTTTTGATGGATATATCTTCGACCAAAAGTAAATCTGTTGGTCCAGACATGGACAGTCCCCAAGTAAAGGAGCGAATGTCTAAGAATCTTGTAGGAGGTTTCCAGTCAGATCCCACAGCTCTTTTTGTTTATCCAACATGCAGGTGTGTGTGGCTCTCTTATCCACTTAGCTTGGATTGTTTATATTCCCTTCCCCTTTTCTCTATCTATTACATTTTTTTTTGAGAAGGCGTATTTGTATTTTGTCCAGGGTTTCAGCAGCACAAACGCCTTTGCCAGACTTGCCAGTAGTCTGAAAACATCGCTTTTCGAGACAGAGGATGGCGAGGGCGAGCCTATCCATGGTGATAAAGAATATGAGAAGGATGAAAGTTCCGAGTCTAGTGATGGTGAGAGCAATTCTTCCGACAGCAGTGTTGAATCTTCTTCTGGTAAATCTGAAACCGAATCGGTGAGTCCGCTCCATATTTTTTTTCTTCAGTAGGACTAAAACATATATATATATATATATATTTTTAAAGGAGGGGACCGCTTCCGAAGATGATCTTGAAGCGGAAAACCATCAGGGTAAAGGCGTATCCGCAGTTCCCATTGCTGAAACCGTGCCAGCTAGTGGCTTGGTTATGGAGATCTATCGTTCCAGGGGTGCTTCCATGACTCAAATGGAGGAAAACACTTCGGGGGGTAAGATTGTAGTTTGGGATCCCCCACCGGTTGAAGATCCGGTTGCAAGAGCCATCTTTGACCCTCCGTACTTGGTCTCTTTTCCAGGACATGTGCTAATCGGAGGCTTCAACGTGTCATCTAGATATGCGACGTCATACACCAAGATCTGGGAGAGATATGGTCATATCTCCATGACTAAGAAGATCAATAGTCGACATGCGTTGGTCAAGCGTGTAGAGGAGGCCTTGTTTTCGATTGATGAGATGCGCAACTTGACTGGTTACACGGTTTCTGAGGATGTAATCTCGAGCTGGAAGTTCCATCGTGACATGTGCATGGGCTTCGAATTCAACATTCTTTGGTTCGTTGAAGGTCTCTCTGCTGCTGAAAGGTTGCTGGGCGAAACAGTCGAAGGTCCATCAACGGATATGGTTAAGAAACAGGAAGTAGAATTCAAAAAATTGCACCGGCAATTGAAATTGAAAAGGGCGGCTCTCCATAGAACATAGGAGGCCTTCTCCAATAGGAGAAACCCGTTGTTGGAAAACGTTCCTTGAATGTATATATATCTTCTGGACCTCTTACCTTTAGGTTTTTTTTTTTGAAAGCCAAAAGAGACGCCGGGCTTGTGGTTTTGATTTTTGGTTTTCTTGGGTTGATGGAAAAAATTTACCTTGACAATTTTTGATTATATATTTTTGGATAAATGTTTAAAATTGAAATGGTTATGAATGAAGGTGATGTAGACATCCCAAGTAGGCCATGGAACCGTGTGTTGGTAGATGACATGGGATGAAACATGGTTATAGGTTTTATCAAAACTTGGAAAAGCAGACCGCGTATTTTTTCAGAATAAAACTTACTCTGTTTCTCAGATCTTCTGATGAAAATAAACTTTCCATGCGTATGACCAATTTTTTCGAAAAACATGGCTAAGGGAAGTCCCCAGTGTTCCGAATCGTTGTTGCGTTGTCTAATAACCGAGCCATCAATACCTGGGCGGACCATTTTTATTCTAACTCCTGGGGAGTCCGCAGCCGTCTCTTGTCGGGTCATGACTGATAATCGAGTCTTCGAGTGACTAAGTCTCCTTCTCCTACCATATTTACATCTGGGTCGACGAACGAAATCGATCAAAAATTGACATTGCAACCGATAGTTCAATCCTCCCGCGATGATCGCCAATTTTTTATAGGTGAAAATAGCTTCTGCCGATTTCGGTAAATTCGGTAGGTGAGTGAGAAACTGGTTTAAACCCTAAAAAAATGTGTTGCACGTTGAGCACTTTTAGGTTAGAGAGATCAATCTGTACAAGTCCGTCCTAAACCAAGAAATGGCCGTTCCAGACTTGCTTCGATCACAAAGAGGAGGATAATGGGTTAGTTTTGGGGAGGGAAGCAAGGAGAGTGTTAGACCAGAATAGTTTATTCTGGAAGAGCAATTGGGTTTCTACAACTTGTTTTCAGAAAAGTAACAGAGCTCACGAGGGGAGCTAACAGGTAAGTATTCTGAGTGTTTTCTTGTCCGAATGAACCTTGTTGTTCGAATGGAAATAGGTGAGAACTATTTATACAAGTTATAGTAGAAACATACTCTGGTCTCATCAAGGAGTGAGGAGTAAATGGGAGGAGGTGGTACCCGTATGCATGGACTTGATGTCCCATAAAGTGGTTAACGCATGAAATTGGTTTTCATGAAACTGTTAATGTTATGGAATTGGTGTCCATAAAGTTTGTTAGATCACGGCTTTATGTCCCATGAACGTTTCCTACATAACTCCCATATTTACTAGGCGCCTCACCCTTATGACACTTTCTTATGAGGGGCGTAGTGTACGCCGCACGCTGTAGACCACGAAACCAATACCCAAAGAGAATCCCCCTATTTGTGTTGATGTCTCGAATGTTTTTGGAAAACATGTAAAATGTTGTTGTGGCTTGGCAAGTCGAGCTTGGGGAACTTGCTAGACAGGTGACCTTCGGAAGTCGAGATGTTGCATCTTCAGAGGAGGGGAAACCGTTGATCGTTTCACTCCTTCTTTTTGGTTGCCACATAGTGAGGTCCAACAGGGTGGAACAGCTAGGGTGTGTTTAGACTTTGCATGAGGAGCCAAGAGTTTTCCATGGGCGCATGAAGTGATTATCCTGGACTAGGTGCGCGACCAAGCTATGGTTTCGGGTCTAAGGTCGTGAGAGGACTTTAGACGGCCAGGATTTTCTCCTGGGATTGAAGGGCAACCGTTAATGGTCGCCTGACTTCAATTTGGTAGCCTCATGGGGAAGGCCATCATGGTTTCGAGGCATGAGGGACATGGCGAGACGTGTTTGGCATGGCTCGGCTAGCTTAGATATGTACGTGACCAAGCTAGGGCTAAAGTCATGAGGGGACTTTAGACGGCCAGAATTTACTCCTAGGATTGAAGGGAAACCGTTGATAGTCACTTGGATTCAATTTAGTAGACACATGGGGAAGGACAACATGGTTGCGCGGCATGAGGGGCCATGGAGAGACGTGTTTGGCATGGCGCGGCTAGCTTGGCTATGTACATGACCAAGCTAGGGATAAAGTCATGAGGGGACTTTAGACAGCCAGTATTTTCTCTTGGGATTGAAGGGAAACCGTTGATGGTCGCCTGGATTCAATTTCGTAGCCGCATGGGGAAATCTAGCATGGTGGAGCAGCATGAAGGGCCATGGCGAGATGTGTTTGGCATGGCGCGACTAGCTTGGCTAGGTACGTGAGGGCTAAAGTCATGAGGAGACTCTATACGGCCAGTATTTTCTCCTGGGATTGAAGGGTGGCCATTGATGGCCGCATGCCTTTGTTTTAGAAACCCTAATTAGTTCCCTTCACTAGAATCGCTATAGAATTCTAGTACGGACTCGTATTTTAACGATCCGCCCATCAAATTAACCGGAAAATAATCTCATATATATATATATCTCCACGCGGGTATATTTAGGTTTTGAACTCGTTCGGGAGGGGAAAATAGCCCGAAAGAAAAACTCAGGAAGATTTCAAGAGGGACGGCGTCATGGACAGGATATCATGACATGCATTGGCGCAACTAGGTTGGCATGGCATGTTTGGCGTGGTTTGGCACATGGGGCCAAGGGTTTGCCATGGGCGCATGGCATGGCTAGGTCCAAGGCATGGCGCGACTAGCTTGGGCTAGGTACGGCTGGCATGATTTTCCATTGGCACACAAGATGTGGCTAGCATGGCTAGGGACATGGCACGGTACGACTGGCATGGCGCGGCTATCTTGTGCTAGGCGTGGATGGCATGATTTGACATTGGCACGCGAGGTGCGGCTAGCATGGTTGGCAAGCTTTGGCGTGGTAGGGTGTGGCTGGCATGATTTGCCATTGGCACACGGGGGAATTAGGGTTTGGTTTTTCGTAACCCTAATTTGAAAAAATATACCCCGGTAATTATTAGGGACATATTAATAGTTTTTTATTAATGCGCCTAGTAAATGCTTTTTTTAAATATCTGCTAGGGTTTCACATTTTACGATTTTTACTCTAAACTAAAGACCACCATCAACACAAAGACATTTACAGTTAAAGATACAGATATAAAGAACAGCCTGGAATTATAAGTACACACACATCATCTCTTAGGATAAGGTACTGCTAACAACCCCCCTCAAACTTAGAACTGAAATAGGGAATAAATTTGGACTGAAGATTTGTGAATAAACTCTTAGAAAGTCCTTTGGTGAAGACATCTACAATCTGTAAAATAGAAGGAATATATTTGACAAGCATAAAACCAGTATAAACCAAACTTCTGACAGTGTGATAATCAATTTCAACATATTTTGTTCTGGCATGAAAGACTGGATTGTTAGCCAGATGAGAAGCTCCCACATTGTCACAGTAAATGGTGCAAGGAAAATGACAGGTAATCTGTAACTCATGAAGAAGATAAGAAACCCATCTGACTTTAGAAGCAGCAACAACAAAAGACTTATATTCAGCTTCAGTAGAAGAATTGGATAAAGTTGGTTTCTTTTTAGAAGACCAAGCTACCAAATTAGAACCAAGATAAACACAATATCCTGCTGTTAACTTTCTAGAATCAGGGCAACCATCCCAATCACTATCACAATATGCAGTAATTATAGAATAGTCTGTTCCCTGAAGAGTAATACCAGACCCAAGAGAGCCTTTAATATATCTGAGAATTCTTTTGGCTAACTGCAAATGGATATCAGTTGGCTGATGCATGAACTTGGAAATATAATTAACCCCAAAGCTGATATCTGGCCTTGTTAAAGTGAGATATTATAAGCTGCTAACAATTTGTCTATAAGAAGCATGATCTGTGAGAGGAGTGCCATCATATAGAGAAACTCTTTTACCTGATGCAACTGGAGTTTTGCAGGGTTTGGAATCAAGCATATAAAACTTTTTGAGTAACTCAAGAGAGTACTTAGTTTGAGTGAGAGACATAGAGTTTGTGGCTGAATTCTTGATTGCTTTAATACCAAGGAAAAAATGAAGATCTCCTAAGTCTTTCATAGCAAAGTTGGTCTTCATAGAAGAAAGAAAATTAGATAAAGTAGCAGCTGAAGAACAAACTAGGATGATATCATCCACATAAATAAGAAGAATTGTTTGAGTGGTACCATGGTGAAATATAAACATGGAATGATCAGCCTCAAATCTGAAGAAGCCAAAATGAAGTAAAAAATGGCTTAGCTTATCATACCAAGCCCTTGGAGCTTGCTTAAGACCATACAAGGATTTATTTAGTTTACATACATAAGAGGGATGGTCAGCTAACAAAAAACCAGGAGGTTGTTCCATGTAAACATCCTCATGTAGATCACCATGCAGAAATGCATTTGATACATCAAGTTGCTTAATTGGCCAGTGGTTACTTAAAGCTATACTAAGCACACATCTGATAGTTGTAGCTTTGACCACAGGGATGAATGTTTCTTCAAAATCAACCCCATCAACCTGATGAAATCCTTTTGCTACCAATCTAGATTTAAACCTTTCAAGAATGCCATCAGAATTAAGTTTAGTTCTATACATCCATTTACATCCTAAAACATTCATGCCATGAACATAAGGAACATACTCAAAAGTATTATTAGAAAACAATGCATCATGCTCCTCTTACATAGATACAACCCAGTTAGGATTTTAGCTGCTTCCTTAAAAGTTTTTGGAGGTGTAAGCTTAGTTTTCTTAAGAGTAGCACTAAGAGCCTGGGAAACTAGATATTTGGTGTGATAATATGATACAAAGTCAGAGCCTAAGGATTTTCTTTGATGTACTCCAGATTTGGATCTAGTACAAATAGTAGAAGTAGAAATTGGTACCTCAAATGGTGTAGAAGCAGAAGAAGGTAGTGCTGGGGATGGAGACTGAGCTGGAGAAGAGACTGCATCTGTAGTAGTAGGTAGGGATGCTGAAACTATAGATGAGGAGTGGTCTGCAGTAGAAGAAGTAACTTCACCAAATGAAGCTCTGAATGGAAAAACTGCTTCATTGAAAACCACATTGACAGAAGTAAAAACCTTTTTGGTAATGGGATCATAACATCTGTATCCTTTATGAAAAGGACTGTAACCAATAAAAACACAAGATATAGACTTGGGGCTGAGCTTATCTTGTCTACAGTGAGCCGGATGTGGAAAACATAAGCAACCAAAAACCTTAATAAAGCTGTAATCTGGATGTTTACCAAAAAGAACTTGAAAGGGACACTTATATTGCAACAGTTTTGTAGGAAGCATGTTGATGAGGTATGTAGTAGTTAAGAAGGAGTCAAACCAAAACTTTTTGGGTAAAGAAGCATTGAAGGTAAGTGTGTTTCCCATTTCTGTTATTTGTCTAATTTTTCTCTCAGCAGCTCCATTTTGCTGATGTAGATTAGGACAAGATATTCTTAAAGAGATACCCTGAGTATCAAGAAAATTTCTAAATGGACCTTTAACTAATTCACAAGCACCATCACACTGAAACTCTTTGATTTTGAAGTCCAATAAATTTTCCATTGAAGATTTGAATAACATAAAACATTTTAGACTCTCAGATCTACACTTCATTGGAAAAATCCAATTGTACTTGCTAAAATCATCAACAAAAAAGATGAAGTACTTAAATCCTAAATGAGACAAACTAGGTGAAGGTCCCCAGATGTCACAGTGCACAAGAGCCAAAGGCTGACTAGATGTAATAAGAGATGAATAAAAAGGAAAGCTATGACTCTTTTCAAGTTGGCAAGAGGTACAAACTGACTCAAAAGTATTATGTGAATGCTAAATAGCACCTGCAGTATGAAGCTTAGTCATAACTTGATTCTTTTCTAACTTTAAATTTGGTGTCCACAAGGGTTCTCTATCTTCTTCCATAGGACCAACATCAACCTAATCCAGCAGATGTAACAAAATTGTATTAGCACTGATGTATATGAATCCGAAGACATCACAAAAATGAAATTCAGATAACTTAAGCCGATCCTCTAAGACAACAACCAATTGATGCTCAACAGGTACCAAAAATATGGTTAGACTTTAATCTACATGGTTTTAAATTTGTAATACCAACTATAGAGGACAATCATGAATCGGCTTTATATAAATCCTAGAATGTATTGAATCACTTCATAATTCAAAATCTACAAAGATCCTATGTTTAAGGTAAGCCAAGAACTCAAATCTAGCAATTCAAAGTGATGAATAGCCTGATTGGAAGCCGATTAATCATTTTCTTTTTAACAAACTGTTAGATTCAACCGAAAGATGTTATCATGTTAATCAACACTTATAGTATTTAGGATGAGACCGAAATAAATAATTGGGCCGACCGAGCGAAGCGAGGGAGGACCTTATATATGGTGACTTTGTGTCAATGTGAAGCGTGACATTTTTTTTTCAATTGGACAAAAAAGATTGGATTTGGTATAACAAAAAAGGATGTAGGTGTAATTTTTTTTAAAGAAGGGGAACTAGATATAAAAGCCAAATTTTATTATAATTCTTTATTCTTTAAGGGTATAATTGGTAACCAAACTTTAAAATAACATATATAAAAATCCGTGCCTTAGAATTTTACAAATTTTATCTCGTTGGAAAGCTAATAAAAAAACCTATCCAACGAGCACAAACAACAATATCAAATTTAGAGTTTTTAGAAAAAATCGGAGGGATTTATCATTTTAAGCACAATTTTGAAAATAAATGCATATCCTTTATGCACAAAGGATACATAATACTTTATGCAAACATATTTTGGTTTATTCATCAACTAATTTTCCTTTGCAACTAATAAAACGATGTACTCTTCCCGTTTCAAGAAAGTGATACTTTCACTTTAGGCACAAATTTTCTTTTACAGTCCAATTGCAGCAGTGTTTCTTTTTTTCTTCGGTCCGCCCTCCCCACCATGGCAGCGGTCATCTAGTTGTATTTAGAGTTGTAGTTCTATTTCAATATACCTCATCAAAACTGCAGCTTTGGTCCTTCAGATTAATAAGGAAACTTCTTCTATTTGGCTTTTGAAATTAACCGGAGAATACCCTTTGAAACCCAAACTTGAATCTCCTCTGACTTGAAATTCGAACTATTTTGTTCCCCTTATTTTTGAGGAAAACAAGTTATAAAATCTTCCTGACTGATTCGATGAAAGATTTTACAAAACTCTGTCTGAACTTTTGGAGTAGCAGACAACGAACACAAATGTTCAACTTCAGATAGAATCCGTCTACTATTTCTTTCTTCTTGAATCCGATGGAGATCACTCGGTAGAAGTACCAATTGCTGAAATAGAATTGTTTTGAGAGGAGAAATCATCATGCTGCATGTATGAATTGAAAGGATATTTGGTTATTCCAATTCCACCAGACTTCCTGTACAAACCCATTTTCACATATATGAGAAAGATCCATAAACTGATATTGAGCTTCTTTTTCAGCAAATCTGGAGGAAGAACGCAAGAAATGTTGATATACAAATTGCAAAAAATGAAATCCCCTTGATTTATCATTCAGATCTAAGAAGAAGAAAAAAAAAGTCGGCGTAGAAACTCTCTCTTAGGGTTTTCAAGGAAGGAGAGCAGAGACGTCTGAGAGTCTGAGACCCTAAAATGATTTCATTGTCTATGTATACAGATTTTGCTTACACCTCCTTTACATCGGCCATGTACTGTATACTACATGTAGTATGTCCCATGGCTACAACTCAATTTCTCATTTCCAATGCAACAACTAGCTAGTTGTTGGGAACTACCAGGATAAAACGCAGCAATAATAGTGTCATTTTGTGTAAGTTTAGTATGTAGCCCATTCCAATGATGCCCATCGAGAGAAAAAATTATTCCATGTGTACAAAATTAGTGTGTTTAAAAATGGTTCAGTTTAAGCGTATATTTTAAAATTCGTTTTGCTTATCATATGGTTCCCAATCATCGAGATTTATGACTTTTTTTTTAAAAATCGAAAAGCAATTTCACGCCCTCTTCGGGCTTTAGCTTCGTGTTAGTAGACCCTGTTAGCTTCTGCAATTTGGGGTGCAACCCTCAATTTACAAATGTTGGGGTAGGCTTACGAAATCCGAGCCGCTATGCGCAATACGAAACCTACACGAGCAATGAAACACAAATGAGGAATAACAACAAAACTACGCAATATAGAAGCCAACACACAACACCGGCAATTACGTGGAAAAACCCCTCCAAGGTGAAGGGTAAAATACCACGGGAAAATCTTCCACTATAATCAAACAATGGGTTACACACAATTCTCCCAAATTTGGGGATAAACTCTTCTTCAAGGTGCCTATAGCACTTGGATATCAATTTGCCTAATTACACTCACCCCTAAGGATGGATCAACAATTAATTCATATATAATATGAGATTCACTATCAATTTGAGAAATAGAAGTGATTTGAGATACTTACTACTAGGGTTTGACAAACCCTAGATTTTTCCCCCTTTGAAGAGTTGTGGAAATTGATGAATCAATCTTCACCAAAATCAACCAAAAGATCCTTCAACAAGAACCCTTTCTTCTCCTCTTCAAGATGCCTCTAATCTCACCAAAAATGGTGGCTTAAATCTCTCTATCTCTTTTTCTCTTCTTCCTCTCTTTCTCTTCTTCTCAAAACAAAGAACAAAACCCGTGAGAATGAAAAACATTCTCCTGATGCATTTTGTACACAAAACCAAAACAAAAGGCAGACCCTATGTAGCTACCCCCATTGGTTAAGGGGACTCCGGGACTATTGGGTCCATAAGGAGTAAACCCCACAATCTCCCCCTTACGACTTATGGCAAGGTACCCATCACCACCAAACCTGCCCTGCTGCAGAAATACACATGCTTGTAATTTGGTAGAGGCTTTGTCATCATATCAGAACCATTGTCATCTGTATGGATCTTCTCAATATACAAGACCTTCTCCTCGAGAACTTCTTGTATCCACTGATACCTAATATTGATGTGCTTGGACCTCGAGTGAAAACTCGAATTCTTGCTGAGATGGATGGCACTCTGGCTGTCACAGTAAATGATGAACCTCTGTTTCTTCACACCGAGTTCTCTAACAAACCTCTTCATCCATATCATCTCCTTGCAACTCTCTGTAGCCGCAATGTACTCTGCCTCTGTAGTAGACAATGCCACACATTTTTGTAACTTGGATTGCCAAGACACAGCTCCCCCTGCATAGGTAAATAAGTAACCCGATGTAGACTTGAGACTGTCTTGAGCACCTGCCCAATCTGAATCGTGTAACCAACTAACTCTGTCTTGTCACCTCCATAGAACAAACACATATTAGAAGTACCCCTTAAATACCGTAGTATCCATTTCACTGCTTCCCAATGCTCCATAGCAGGATTTGATAGAAATATGCTTACCACTCCAACTGCATGAGCTATATCCGGCCTTGTACACACCATTGCATACATCAAACTACCAACTGCGGACGCATAATGAATTTTCTCCATCTTCCGTTTCTCAGCATCATTCATAGGACATTGATCACGAGATAACTTAAAATGGTTTGCAAGTGGACAACTTACCGGCTCAGCCTTGTCCATATTAAATCTTTGCAACACCTTCTCAATGTAGCTTTCTTGTGATAGCCACAACTTACTCGCCGTCCTATCACGAGTGATTTCCATGCCAAGAATACGCTTTGCTGCACCCAAGTCTTTCATAGCAAAAGACTTGCTCAGATCTGACTTCAACCTGTCAATCTTTTTCTTATCTTTGCCAACAATAAGCATGTCATCAACATATAGCAAAAGTGTAAGAAAATCACCATCATCAAATTTTTGAATGAATACACAATGATCTTAAGCCGTCCTCTTGTACCCATGTTCCTTCATGAACGATTCAAACTTCTTGTACCATCTTCTTGGAGCTTGATTCAAACCATAAAGACTCTTCTTTAGCTTTCACACCATGTGATCTTTGCCTTTGACTTCAAAACCCTCGGGTTGTGCCATATACACATCTTCCTCCAACTCACCGTGAAGAAATGCTGTCTTGACATCTAGTTGTTCTATCTCAAGATCCAAACTAGCGGCTATTGCCAAGACAACCCGAATAGAAGAAAATCTCACCACCAGTGAGAAAATCTCGTCAAAGTCAACACCCTTTCTCTGCTCATAACCCTTCACAACTAAGCGTTCTTTGTACCTTGGTTGTGAGTTACCATCTTCAGTCTTGATTCTGTACACCCACTTGTTCTTCAGAATTTTCTGGTTCTCAGGCTTGTCAACCAAATCAAAAGTGTCATTCTCATATAAAGAGCCAACCTCTTCTTTCATGGATTTCAACCACTTTTGACTTTCAGGAACACTAAGAGCTTCTTCATAAGACTCTGGTTCACCTGCATCTGTGAGCATCACATACTCATGTGGTGGATACTTTGTTGAAGGTAATATGGTCCTGCTGGATCTTCTCAACTCAGCTTTTGGTTGTTGTTGTTGCTGCACTTCTTGCTCAACATCACCCACTTGAACATCTTCATGAGCTTCATCTTCATTTCCATTACCATCAACATCATCATCATGTTGTTCAAGAGTAGGAACAACTAGATTTAGATCCAAGGTCATATCATCTTGAAGCTTTGGCATCTCAATCTTCTCAAAGTCTTCAATTGTCTGGTCTTCAAGGAATAATGCATCCCTACTTCTGATAACCTTCTTCTCAACTGGATCCCAAAATCTGTAACCAAACTTCTCTGTTCCATAGCCTAGGAACACACACTGCTTTTCTTTGTCGTCAAGCTTTGATCTCTAATCTTTTGGGATATGAACAAATGACCTGCAACCAAACACTTTCAAGTGATCATAAGTAGGCTCTTTGTCTCTCCATACCTTTTCTGCTACTTCTCCATCTAGCAGTCTTGAAGGAGATCGATTGATCAAATACACAGCAGTATTCATTGCTTCACCCCAGAAATGCTTCTGCAACTTGGAATGAGATAACATGCACCTTATTCTCTCAAGAATAGTGCGGTTCATCCTCTTTGCAACACCATTATGTTGTGGAGTCTTCGACACTGATTGTTCATGACGTATACCCATGCTCTTGCAATACACTTCAAGTGGCCCAATGTACTCTCCCTCGTTGTCAGAACGAAGGAACTTCAAGGTTCTACCTGTTTCTCTTTCCACCATGCTGTGAAACATCTTGAACACAAGAACAACATCATCTTTGGTCTTGATTGCATATGACCAAACCTTCCTTGAAGCATCATCTATGAAAGTAACAAAATAAACAGAACCACCAAGTGTTTTGACCCTTAAAGGTCCACATACATCAGAATGAACAAGATCAATAATACTAGAATTGCGCTTGGGTAAAGCTTTATGAAAAGAGACTCTAGTTTTTTTACCAACTAAACAATGAGTACACTTACCCAATTGCATACCTTTGGCATTTGGAAAAACTTGTCTTTTGGTGAGGATTTGAATTCCCTTCTCACTAAGATGACCAAGTCTTCTATGCCAAAGCTCGGAGATTGAATCTTTGTCAACATCATTCAACTCACCTTTCAACACCTTCACTTGTGTCTTGTACAATGTGCCACAATTCTTGCCTCTTGCAATAACCATGGAGCCCTTGCTTAGCTTCCATTTTCCATCACCCAAGTGATTGTTGTACCCTTCATCATCTAACACTCCTGGTGACATTAGATTCAGACGAAGATCTGGTACATGTTGCACATTTCTGAGAACCAACGTATAGCCAACACTAGTCTCAACCTTCACATCACCCATTCCTACAATCTTCGAAACACCACTGTTTCCCATTATGACTGACCCAAAGTCACCAGCCTTGTAGGAAATAAATATATCTTCATGAGGAGTAGCATGATAAGATGCACCTGAATCAACTATCCATTCGAATCGAACACTGCAAAACTCACACAAACATCATTACAATCTGAGAATACAATGATATCATCATTTGTTACGAGAGCTGCAACACCATTGTCTTGGTTATCATTTCCTTTCCCCTTCTTGTGTTCTTGCTTGGCTTCCCGAATTCATTTGAATAATGACCTCTCGTATGACGGTTCCAACATTCAACTTCCTTTTTCTGACTTTGATTTACCCCATGACTTGCTACGGCCAACTTGTCTTCTGTCTTTTCTTCTACCCCGATTTTTTGTCACAAGAGCTTGAATGAGATGAGTCTAGTGACCTTCTTCTAACTTCTTCACTCAATGAAACTGCTAGTTGCAGCAATCATGTTCAACTTCTTGTCTGGAGCGAGAATAACCGAGACAATTCCTCAATGGCTCCCAACTGTCTGCAGTAAAGTATTTAGCAACAAATAAGCTTGAACCTCTTCAGAATTTTGAGGTCCATAGATGTAAGCTGATTCATGATACCCTTCATTTCATTTAAATGTTGCGCCATTGAACTCCCTTCCTTGTAACACAGCTTTCAAGCTTTTTGAATAGAAGAGCTTTTTCACAAGGAGACTGCTGATCATATATCTCCTTTAACTTGGTCCACAAAGGATATGCTAGTGTCTCACTAGCCACATGATGAAAAATGCTATCATCAATCCACTGACGAATATAACCAAGCTGCTTGATTAGTAACCTTCCAATCTTCTGCACTTGTCTCCTCAGGCCTTACTCCCTTACTCTCTATTGGACCATAGAGATCTTTACAATATAACCAGTCTTCCATCTTCGCCTTCCATATGACAAAGTTCTCACCGGTCAAATTGACCATTCTATTACTAGTGCTAGCTTCCGCCATTGCACAGGACTAGCTCAACCCAAAAGCTCTGATACCACTTGTTGGGGGAGGCTTACGAAATCCGAGCCGCTTATGTGCACAATACTGAAACCTACACGAGCAATGAAACACAAAAGCGGAATAACAACAAAACTACGCAATATAGAAGCAAACACACAACACCGGCAATTACGTGGAAACACCCCTCCAAGGTGAAGGGTAAAAAACCACGGGCAAATCTTCCTCTATAATCAAACAATGGGTTACACACAATTCTCCCAAATTTGGGGATAAACTCTTCTTCAAGGTGCCTATAGCACTTGGATATCAATTTGCCTAATTACACTCACCCCTAAGGATGGATCAACAATTCATTCATATATAATATGAGATTCACTATCAATTTGAGAAATAGAAGTGATTTGAGATACTTACTACTAGGGTTTGACAAACCCTAGATTTTTCCCCCTTTGAAGAGTTGTGGAAATTGATGAATCAATCTTCACCACAATCAACCAAAAGATCCTTCAACAAGAACCCTTTCTTCTCCTCTTCAAGATGCCTCTAATCTCACCAAAAATGGTGGCTTAAATCTCTCTATCTCTTTTTCTCTTCTTCCTCTCTTTCTCTTCTTCTCAAAACAAAGAAGAAAACCCGTGAGAATGAAAAACATTCTCCTGATGCCTTTTGTACACAAAACCAAAACAAAAGGCAGACCCTATGTAGCTACCCCCATTGGTTAAGGGGACTCCAGGACTATTGGGTCCATAAGGAGTAAACCCAACAACAAAGAGAGACACAACTGTGGGAATTTGGCTATGAAGATGTGCAAGTTGCATTTGGAGCTAAGGTAGCTACATAGGGTTGTTGGAGTTGTTGGATATTTTTTCAACTGAATCTTATAATGCAACTACATACATACTTTTAAGGTAGTTACGAGAAATATTTAAATTTCGAAGCTTTGAACAATTCAATATAGAAATAGGAAACTCCCCAGGAAATATGTTATCAGAAAGATTAATTTCTGTTAAATTATTCAAATCACAAATAAAATTTGGAACTTTTTCTGCAATGTTCATATGTGAAAGTGAAATTCCAGAAACAGAACCATGGTTATCGCACAATATACCTTCCCAAGTACTGCAATGATGAGACTTATTACTTGAATTCCATGATTCCAATGATGAAGGATTTCCAAATTCCTTCTTGAGTTTAAGAAGAATACTGCGTTCTTCTCCATTCTCCTGGATTTTTAGTGAGTTCACTACAAGAATTAGTAGAGAAAGAAAGAATAGGAGATAAGAAAGGGCTTCTCTAGGATTAGAATGTGTCTTCATGATCGACATTGTTGAGAAAATTTGATTATGATCTTACAACTCTGAGTTGTTCAATTATATAGGCAGAGATTGATGAGTATTCATTTATTGACCAGACTACATTTGCTTTGACTTGGATTCTGATGGACGTGTATCAAGGAGCCAATAGCACTGTTGTTTTCTTCAGAGGAGCAACCACAAGTCAAGATTTGAAGCGGGGCCATATAACATTTTCCATAATAAAACATTATTCTTGTGATTTTGGTGTTAATCTGAAATTACAGACCGTTAGATTCAACAAAACGGCATAATCTAAGCAAAGATTGAGTGGGGATCCTGAGAGGGGATCCTGAGAAACCTTAGATAATGTAATTTTTCCTTGTTGTTTATGTGGCGGTATAAGGATATCACGTTGCATTAGTGTTTTTGTAAATGGCTGATGCAACTTGGGTCTCCCGATAGTAGAAAGTCGTATACGGTATTATTGAAGAAGACAAAATTGTATGTTTGCCAAGCCTTGGATTCCTGCAACTGTTGGGTCATGGGTGTAGTCTTTTAGAACCCGTTAAACGGATAGTTGAACTCCAAAAATTATGCACTCGATGAGTTTAAGTGGCTAGCACATCTGATCCATAACTAAAGGTTACTTTGATTGCATATGTTCATTAGACAACTGACATAGCTCATTTAAAGGGTTAATAGAGTTATTCTTTAGCCGGCAGCTCATAACGTTCACTATCACAAACCACTAGATGACTGAATCCACAAACTTAAAGACAGTTATGACCCATGCTTCTTTAGATGAATAACAACATACATACATAAGTACATTTTCCCTCATCTATCATATGACTGTGCAGAAGCCAAATAAAACTGACGACTAGATGTGTATTAGCGGTGTGTGTGCTCGGACATCTTTCACCGACTATCAATGCACATCAAAATGTCGCAATACCAAAACATTAATTTGACAGAACAAATCCTAGCATGTATTCAATCAATTCAGAGTTCAAGATCTACGAATTTTGATTTTTTGTTCAAGGTAAAAAAAAAATCCTCGGTGAGCAAAGAAAAAAGTACAACCCAAAGGATAAATAAACTATTTACAATTCTAAACCACGAAATTTTAATTAGAAATGATTAGTATCCCAACGATTTGCTCCCAAAAAACCCCGCAACACACAAAATTGGTAGGGCCAAAATCGCACCGCCCCTATAATTCCACAGTGGTCCCAGGGGCTGTGTATTGCCGGATTTCTCGGGACCAAATCGTCAGTAGTGTAGCATTCCTGGATTTTAACTTGTAAAGAAAACTCGACCCTAACAGATGAATGCATCTACGTGCAACCCCCATTGCACCCCCCATTTAACCGGGGTGTGCATTCCTCCGCTCTTTACTAGATCGAATTTAACCGGAATTTTAAATTTTCCAAATAATCATTTTCTAACGAGAGCACAATTTCCTAAGCTATTTCTCTCTCTTTCTTCATCCCCTAGACTCAAACTGCTTCTCTCTTTCTTCGTTTCTTGCTACTTCTCCTTAACAGTAATCTTCTTTTGCTAACATCTCTTTAAGAATTTCATGTTTCCAATTGGATAAGTACAATAATAATAAAAGAGTATAATTTTATTGGGCAAATATAAAATCAAAATTTTGAGTTTTGTACAGAAAATCAGACTCCATATCAGTATTTGGATTACACATATCAATGATGGTCTATCAAGAAGAGTGAATTTGGAAAATATTGATGTAAGATTGTCGATTTATACTTGTATTGGATCTCATGACAATCCCGTCTTCAACTTTTCTTCATAAGCTAACATTTTTTGCAAACATAAAAGATAACATCATTAATTTCATGAAATTCAAAACTACTCGGAGCAAGGTCAAATATTAAATCAAACTATTGTCCCAACAGTACTACCAATTCTAGCTGCACAATAAAATTTCAACAAAAAATATAAATCTTCTCCCAATAGCATATGATTTTCTAAAATCCTAATGAAAACAAGGGTTGTGATTTTTCTTCACAGATTTCAATCACTACAAGGAGAAAGAGAACCAAGAACGCAGAAGAGATGAAGGTAAAATAGACCCAGAAGAAACAAGAAAATAAAGGAGGATAGAGAAAAAGAAAAATTCTTTTGTATTTCCAAATAATATAACAAAAATGATCAACTCACCGTGGAATCCAATGTTTAGAAAGGGGATGGGATCCATTTCTGCCCCACTCCATATCCCAATGTTTACAGTCATTCCCGTGACCATTGGATCTCCTGAAGTACAAATTGCGATATACTTATTCGGTGGGTGTATCATTTTGATAATATAAATGGGATTTTAAAAACCCCTCAAATCAGCTATCCATTAGGATGGTACGGAATGTCCACCCCGGTTAAGTAGGGGTGCACATACATGGACTCCTAACACATGAGATAAACTTGTAAAGAAAATATCATGAACCAGATGCCAAGACTTACAAGAAGCCCAGGATTTATACCCACATCTCCAACAGCCAACAGGAGAGGCTTTACAAAAGCCCATAAAAACCGTGATCTCAAAGAGAAATTAAACCCTAACCTATGAAAAAGGCCACTGGCGGCTCCGCCGCTACCAGCATGTCATCACCACCAAACAGCGATTGAAACACTAAGAAGCGTTCATGGAAAAACTGCAAATGGAAGATTACCGTTACTCCCCACCACCTCCTATGTCCGGAACATAGAATCTTCTTTGGTTCATTGTGACCATCTTCAACCCAATCACTGCATCATAAGGATGAAACTAGCCAGAAAATAGCGCCGCCTCCACTTTAATTAACCTTCCAAAACCCTATCAGAGATAAAACCTTACTACAGGTAATCTGATGCTTAGATTAATAAACGTAACATTAACCAGAGAACAGCCTCCTCAGAAACTCAAACTTGATTCACCTGCCTATTACTTTAGACTTGGTGTCGAAATTCAACATATAGTTTTGATTCTTAATTCCGTGAGGAAACCGTAAATTTTTAAGATAAATTAAGTGCACCAACTTGGATTTCAACATTTGTTTGCTTCAAGGTTTGATGAAGAAAATAGTTCATACAAAAGCTTGATCAGTGAACTAGAGAGAGATTTATAGAAATGATGAAAAATGGTAATTGCGGTGGTGATGTTGGAGTAACGGATAGTTTATTTTACAACACATAAAATTATTTTGAGAAGAGAAATCATTATGCTCAATTGATTATTGAAAGGATGTTGGGTGGTGGTGGTTGTTGTTCTTCCACCCCACCAGATCTCCCAAACAAAACTACTTTCACATCCATAATAAGCCATCTAATGATGTTTTAATTGATTCTCTATGAGTTTCTTTTAAGCTCACTCAGATCTAAAAAGAAGAAGAAGAAAGGCGGCGTAGAAGGAACCTACTCAACTCTCCCGCTGAAGGATATTTAAGTGAGAGACTGAAGCCCTATAATGATTATTCTTTTATATCCAATCATCGAATACAATTGTTACTTACACCTCAATTACTTCATATTTTCACACTTGTGTACGGCTTTGCTCATTCCTCTAAATTTTGGATTCCATATGGTTAAGATTTTCTTAAGCTATGATTTCTATTTTACCAGACGTACACCAAACAAAATAGTTTTAACCATTCTGAAGATTTTATATGTGTGGAGCTTCATGGGTTTGGATATTGCGGTCTCAAGGACAGAGGTCAAGTCATTGGTAATACTTTCTGTAATTCTCGGCCGCATGATAGCATTTGATCATCATTGCAACATTGTTCTTGAAAATGCAGGGTTATATTAACTGGGTCTGTATTGACTTTAAGAAACGCTCCTATTTACAATTCACAAATTGTAGCCTTATATATACCCTCTAAGTTGCATTTGGAGCAGATGATTGGATAAGGTATTAGTATTTGTTTTTCAACTGAATCTTTGAATGCAACTTGATACATAATAAACACTTTTTAGATTTCTTTCTCGGAATAATAAGCTGATTAATTCCCATCGGCCACCGAGAATAATAGTGGAAAAATCAAATTGAATGATCACGGCCCGGATTAAAAACCAAAGAAATCCAAATCAACTAAAAACTTGTAAATATCAATACAGGAATCGAAAATGAAGATAAACACATGAAGAGATGATTAATTAAAATTCATAATTGACTGTTGTTCAGCAGGCAAAATTTTCTTTACAAGAGATGTGAATAGAGATGGAGATGAAAAGATTTTATAACTGGTGTGAGTTCCAAGGCTTGAAGTTTTAACCATGGTGAGGTAATAACTACATAATTGCACATTCTGTTTACAGGGAGGACTGGGGACGGTTTATTGTAAAGCAACTATGTTGCAGATTCCATTAGATCGGCTGGTACCAGCAAGTTGCCTCCAAAATTTCTTATGTTTCAGCGACCAATGAATGATCATAAAAATCTACACATGTGCATTCCCAATCACAGATTTGATCAAAGGAAAATAATCCATTTGCATTTGGAGCAATTATATTACTGAATCTGTGAATGAGACTTGATACATAATACTAATACTTTTTATATTACTGTCCCGGAATAACAAGCTGATTAATTCCCACCGGAAACCGGGAATAATACTAAATTGAATGGTCTTGGCAAGGATTAAAAATCAAACAAATCCAGATCAACTAAAAAATTGTGAATGACAATACAGGAATCGAAAACGAATTTACATACATATACAAATTTGGATGACTAAAATTCACAATTGGGTGAATTTTATTTCTCGTTCATCAATCTTAATTTCCAGCAAATATATGTCTTTATTCCATTGAAACCTCTCAACTAACTAGGTTCGTTCCAACTCTGTACCCCTTTGATTGAATTTGAGTTTACTTTCCTTTGGTGTCACATCTCTTAGATCTTTCAAGCTTTCTTAAAACTACATACACATTTGAGAAGATCAGATCGAGTTGCATTAACTAACCAACCGCATCAGATCGAGTTGCATTTGGCTTTGAACAAAGTAGAAAATCCAAAGGCCATTAGTCTGCCGGATAGTTTACTTCGCCGCAGACATGCATAACCCCAAAGGCCTGATGCTCTGTGAATCAATTGAAAATCCAAGATCTCATCATTTGGGTCATTATGAAAAACCAAAATCACAGGTCGAGCTAGTAGTAATGATGTTCCATGAAACTAATTCAAAGTACCTTTAGATGGAATGATGGCACATGGATACTACAAGAATCCACAGATCCATCAAAACAAGTATAAGATTTTATTTTATTTTGTTCTACGAAACAAAAATCACTTAGATGACATTGAGTAGTAGTATTGCGATCTTACTAATTTGTTGAGAGGAAATATCATTATGCTGCATTCTTGATTCAGATTTTTTGGGTCTAAACCACCACCACATTCCCATACAAAACCCTTTTTCAATCCAAGAAGCTTATTCACAAAATCTAAAAAAAAAAAAACATTTCAACAAAAAAAAGGAAAACCAGAACTCAACACTTGAAAGAAAAGATCAAAGCAAAACTCAAAGACAAGGGTATTAAAAGAAACACCTTTCTTTGTTCCTCCTCAGCTTCTTCTACTTCACCCAAAAATTGAAGCTAAGCATTAGAAGTATGAACATATACTTGACAGAGAGAATGAGATTAGTGGAGATGTGAATAGAGATGGAGATGATAAGATTTGATAACTGGTGTGAGTTCCAAGGCTTTAAATTTTAACCATGGTAAGGTTAAAATTCCAACAACCTGCAATAACGTTTTGTACCATCCAATTCCATGTCAATATATATATAGAATTTTCATTGTCTCTGCCTTGTTGCCATGGAAAATAGTTTGGTTGCGCCCTCTTTCTGCCTGGTGAGCCTAGCTCGCCTTATTAGGAAATTTTGTTTACTTTTCATGGCAACTACAGATTTAATCACTTAATTTTAACTATAAGGGAAGTCCAAATTGCTTTTCATGACACTCCAGGACTTTGCAGTACTGAGCTAGTGACTTAAACCCCATCGGTTAATAATTAATTGCCACTCTTCACTAGGAACTAATAATATACAGTACTAATCAAATTGAATGGTTGGCCAGGAGCCTGACTCTCAAACAAGAGGTCAGCGGTTCGAGTCTCCGCTCAAACACTAACAAACTAACATTAACATAACATTCTTTACCAATCAAAAAAAAAAAAAAAATCAAATTGAATGGTTACCGCCGGGATTAAAAACCAAAGAAATCCAAATCAACTAATCTTGTCCCAGTGCAACAATCGATAATGAATTTACATACATTAACAGATGATTAATTTGGAAGACTAAATTAAAATTCCCAGTTGAGTGAATTGACGGCTCTCAATCATCGATCTTTCCAGTAGAAGTATGTCTCCGTTCCAATCAACCCAACTTGTCTCTCCTTGATTGAAATTGGTGATATAGCTGGAATGTTTTTTATTTCCTCGAGGGTTACATCTCTGAATCCCATCAAAGTACCTTTACGCCTTCAATACGTTTGAGAAGACTAACCATCCTCATCAGAGCTGCATATGACTCTGAATCCAGTAAAACATTTGGAAAATTTTATCAGTTGGGTTACAATAAAAAAAATCAAAAATAGCCTTGTTTCATTACAAATCCATAATAAAACTAACCGGCTAACTTCGACAGTCTGCAGGATAGTTATCCTCTCCATGGACACGTTTGGCTCAATAGCCGGGATGCACTGTGAATCAAGTAAAAATAAAAAAAATCTAAGATGTCATGAGTTTGATTTACAATAAAA